>JBBJLS010102178.1:0-20101 GCA_037577275.1 Bryconaethiops microstoma | reverse complement strand
CTGCTTTGTGCACTGAGACACAGTCATGCTGGAATAGAAAAGGTTCTTCACCAAACTGGGTCCACAGAGTTGGAAGCCTGGTGGTGTTCAAAATGTCTTGGTCTGCTGGAACATTAATATTGTCCTTCACTGGAATTAAGGGGGCTAGCCCAAACCATAGAAAACATGGGTGTCCCAATACTTGTGTCCATTTCTGTGTCTTGCATTTCTTTTATAAAAGCAGAAACTCCAGGAGAAACGTTGTATTCTGCTTTTTAAGGGATGCTGTTTCAGTTATTAGTGTTTGTATACAGCATAATGTAGATGATATGTCTTGTATTTCTCATGACATTTTTCTAGAAATTAGGTTATTCAGACTGTTTCCAGGCACTTTTAATTTAAAATATTCCTTTTAAATGCTCAAAGTGCCCAAATCCCATGTGTTTTCTTTATTTTTACTTAAATTCTGTAAGCATCTTGTGCATTGACCATATTTTTTACATGACAGTGTTTATTACCTAATTTTATGGGGCTTTTATTAACCAAGGAAGTTTTTTTGCCTGTCAGAAACCATTATTTTTTCCTTTCTCCAGACACCAAAATGGACAGAAAAGACAAGCTGTTTGTTATTAATGAGGTATGGCTTCCCTTTGGACATTCACTAGTGTTGTACAGTTTGATAGTTATTTTTTAAATTGGCTGTTTTGGGTCCATGGTCATCACCTGTATCATAAATGTTTGTGTTTTTGGAACAGGTTTGCGAAATCAAAAACTGCAACAAATGCATTTTCTTTGAGGCGAAGAAGAACATGGATCTCTATATGTGGTGAGTCTTTATAGTGACATCTTTCTAAACAGTCCTGTAACACTGTAGGCTAAAATCAACACATTTTTTAAATTGCCTTTTTTTTTTTTTTTTATTCAAGGGTGGCTAATGTTCCTCATGGACCTTCAGCAAAGTTCTTGGTTCAGAATGGTAGGTTTACCCACTTCCTTACAAACATACAAATTTACTTGCTTTGAGAAGGTGCTGTTTGATCACTTCCGCTTCTTTATTGTAGTGCACACACTCGCTGAGCTGAAAATGACCGGGAATTGCCTGAAAGGATCCAGACCGCTGCTTTCATTCGACCCGGTATGGAGTGTTTTCTATACTGAGAGTCCTAAGCCCAGTTGGAGCTGCATTTGTTTGTACATGGGCAGACTCTTTAATTTAGGTGAACAGGGACAAGTTTGAATCTGCAGTGTATAGTGTTTACAGTAATAATTGTAGAGTGATTTTAATCCAGTATGAATCTGCAGTGTGTGTAGTGTTTACAGTCTGACAGTAATAATTGTAGAGTGATGTTAATCCAGTATGAATCTGAAGTGTGTAGTGTTTACAGTCTGACAGTAATAATTGTAGAGTGATTTTAATCCAGCAGGAGTTCACATCCGCACGTAAACTGGTATTTCTGAAAGCGTAGGTGTTTCTGTGCATTTTGGCCTTTCATCCACACGTAAACGCTGTTTTGGGTCGGTGTGAAAATGGAGGTTTTTGAAAATTCTGGCCAAAGTGGCGATTTTTGAAAACTTCGTTTCTGCGTTTCCATGTGTACCAGAAAAACGAAGATTTTGAAAAACGGACCGTTTCGCGTCATACTGTGCGCCGCTCATATGACGTCACAGTATGTTTACATCAGGTTTTCATCTACAATCTCCATGTTTACAGAGCACTTCTGCTCTCAAACTCATTAGGAGTTCTGGCCTGTTTACCCTCAGGAGGAGTTTCTGTCCCTCTAGTATGAAGGACAGAGACGTCAGAGTCGCTTCGGATGCTGTTATATTCAACACAGACAGTCTCTGTAATGACTTCTCTTCTACAAGGCTTCTGATTGGTCACCAACGCTACACGGTTTAAGGTTATATCGCCACCTGCTGCCTGGGCATGTTTTGTCAGCATTTTTGTACTTTCGTGTGGATGGAGATATTTTTGAAAATGTGCTCCTGTGGACGTGATTGAAGAAAAAAAAGAAGGAAAATCTCAGTTCTCAGAAATACCCATCTGGACATGGCCTGAATCTGCAGTGTGTGTAGTTTTTACAGTCTGACAGTAATAAATGTGGAGTGAATGATCTTCTGTGATTGGCTGAACCCAGAGCTCTCTCAGAAATAAAACTGTTCTAGATCAACTCACACTAAGGAAATAAATATAATAGACACAGTCATGTGACATGTTCCAAATGTCACATAGTGCAGTTACGTGTGTAGTAGTGCAATGATCATCATTCAGGATTGTCTATGGGAGTTTGAGGAAATTACATAGGTGCACAGATCTTGGAACGATAAACCAGTCAGATCTTGAAAAACCGGAATATACAACCTCCTTTGCCAAAACTAATCCAGCTCACAGAGCTCTTTAGCCACACTGTAGTGATAAGACTCTTGGTCTTATCCACAGTTTGTTTCATGAATTGAAAGTTGTGGTTGTATCCTGTTATATCTATGATGTCGACAATCCTGGGTGCTCCGTATCCCCTAAACACTTAGGACCTGTATGTTCTGTGTCCTGGTCCTGGAGGACTCTTTTGGTTTAGTGTTTTCCTGCAACACAGATGCTTGATCCTGCTAATCAGTTACGTTCCCATAAGTGTGGTACAGCAGGAAAAAACCCAAATGTGCAGTGCCAGGATTGAGAAGCACTGCACAATACAGCACAGCTTGTTTCCTTGTTTGTGTTCCATGCAGATCAATCCACACCCCAGTCACTCATGTAGCCATTCATACCTTCGTAAGATATTCACTGTATCCTTGTCTAAGATGTCCCTGTTTTTCCTTACCTGCAGCTCTTTTAGGAAGCATTCCAACTGTGGACTTTTTGATCGCTTGCTTCCCCCAACCCTGGCCTCTGAGCCTTTTGTGAGTGTCACATATCAACATTGTTGAAAAAAAAAAACAAAACTGGTGTCGTATGCAGCATTTTTCACTCACAGCTTAGGACTGCTGAATAACAACTACACAGACAGTTAAAAGAAACAGATACATTCTGCCCAGCTGTAAACAGAGCATCTCAAACCATCCTCTTAAAGGAATGAAATGGCAAAAAAAAAAAAAAAATCAAATGTCCAAAGTATTCCACTGACTTCAGATATAGTTGCTTAGAAAAGACTGGAGTCCCAATTTTGCTTCTTTAGTTTAGAACAGGAGCGACAGGGCTTATGCTGCTAACAGCAGAAGTCGATATTCACCCAAATCTTTTCTCCTCTCAACCCTCGCAAACCTAAAAGCTCTCTTGGCTGGTTGACTACATCAGTCCTTCTTCAGCATGTCCCGGTTGCTTTTCAGTGGGTCTTTTACCATTGGGCAGCTTTCTGACTGACCTAATGGCTTGATATACTTGCAGTGACCCTTCATTGGAGCTTCTGAGAGACTCCAGCTGACCATAGGTGCAACTGCAACATATAGAATGAACTTGGGCCTGTTTATAGCTCTCCCGTTTTAACACCTTCAGCAACACACAAATAACTGTCGAATTGCTTTTGGTTCTGTAAAACCCCGGGCAATTTACAAGACCAATTTGGCTCAACCAATGTATATGCAAAAGATGCTGTGAACGATAAGTTTGTAGTTGCAGTTTCATTTCACATGCAATGTGCAACACAAAACATTTAGATCACTGCCCAGTAACTTTTATACATGCTTGTGCGTGTGTGGTTTGGGGTAGCAAGATGTTCCTGAGTCGCATCTTTCACTTTTAAATCTAACAGTAAAATAAACCTCAGGCATTTGACTCCACCAGCTGTACTCACTGAAGTGAAGTGTGTCAAGTTCCCTATTCTAATTTATTAGCTGCTGATTTAGCACTTTGAACGGACATAGGATCACTCAAATGCTCTTTACGGTAAACGAGTCTGCTTCACACCCTTCCCCCCCCACCAAAAAAAACACTGCTTTTGCAAAAGTTCTGTTATTTTCAGGGTTTTCTGACAGCCACATGTGTGGCTACCCTAGTCCACTAGAGGGAGGGTTTGAGGTCAAGCTAGCAGCTGCTGGAAAGTCCCCCGCATTCAGGCCTGACTGTAAACTGGACTAATGTTACAAAAGACTTCCTCTGATGGCCACAATAAGAGAAGCCCAGTGTTGACCAACATGGTCAGTTTCTCTTTGCTGCAGATGTGGGAATTGATGCATGTCTACACACAAGGGAAATTTATGCTCTCTGTCCTAATTGTAGAATTAACAATAAATTACCAAGGCCATAAATATACTTATTTAGATTTGACTGTAGCTGCGCTGATACTGCCTCATTCATCAAATGGATACAGGACCTCAAGAGAACCAGATCTTGCTGAAGTAAAAGACCATTCTTGATACAGCAGAGACATTAGCAAGATGACGTTACGCACAGATTTGATTATGACAGACTATCACTACAGTTACTGACCATCATCTTGCCCAGGCCTATAGGACCCCAGCATTGACCAGTTTAGAGATCATCCTGCTCCTGCACACTCAGTTCAGTCATGTGTGGCTGGATCAGGAATTGAAAAACCTTACACCTGCACCAGCCCAGCACTGGCAACAGCTATTTGCTTTGCTTTTACTTGTTTACATCATTTGCGTTCAGCCTTTTTTTCAATTCCTTCAATGCGATTCCTTAAAGAGACTTTCACATTTTAGAACAGCTGACTCAAAAAACACCATTGTTCTGCTAAACAATGCGCTTTGACTGCAAAAAGTCCCTGAAGCACTTATGAATGGATCTGTATACGTGCTTCAAATATGCCAATCAGCTCAGTTCTGTTACAGAAATCACCGTTAATTTTCCAAAAATCAGCTTAAACTAGAAAATGCAGCCTTTTTCGAGTGTTTTGTCTATTTTCTAAGCATAAATGTATTCGCTACAGAAAGCACATCTAGTGCATGACTACTGTGTGTTTGTTGGATTAAACACGATGAGAAGAATTTTAAAAATATGAATTTTAAAAATATATTTTTTCCAACAACTCCAATAAATAAAAGCTGTATTTAAGCAATACATGTAGTTTGACTGTTGCTGGGGTTGTAACTTGTAATATTATATACATGCATTTACATATATCATCTTTCAGTCAGACTATTTTTGAGAGTCTCCTTTAGATTCTCTGTGGATACAAAATATATGGTGAAACTAAGCTGATTAAGGTTAGGGTTAGGTTTTGGACTGGGTTTTGGCTTAATGTTAAAAGAATAGTTCAGTCAATAGTCATTGGTTTCTATTACTGAAATTATGCTAGCTAGCTTGCTTTCATTGTTAGCAATATCAGTATGCACTGTTTAGCTATTTCTTTAGGTCTGGTCTGATTTTCATGCTTTACACTGACCTTTCTCCCTAATTGCATTAGGTAAGACTCCTCAAATGACACAATATTACCAACACTGGAGGGGTGAAGCTGAGCATTTGCTTCAGCCGAGTCATGTGAAGTTCAAACAGCCGCAAACACAATATTGTAGCGGCGCTACGGGAAGGGTGCGGGGTTACTCAGCATTCAGTGCGGCTGTGTGTGTGAATAGTTAGTCACTGTCAGTGTGATTTGTATTTGGTTCAGTGGTTTCGGCAGAATTTGGTGTGTGAGGATGTTCTCCCTCATGGATGGGTTGTGCTCAGTGTTATTGCACTTAGAAAGAGAAAGCACTGTTAAAAATAAAGAAAGCTTTCCAACTATTTGCATTGGGATTTTCCTACATCCCTATTGTCACATTTGCATAGTTAAGGGCTTTGTTAGTGACAGCCCCTGTGCTGGATTATCCCGACCCTAAGCACACTTTCATCATGGACACAGATGCTAGAAATGTGGGGGTGGACAAGTCCTGTCACAGAGTGGAGAACAAGATGAGCGTGTGGTGGCCTACTTCAGCCGTGCGCTCTCAGCTCCGGAGAGAAACTTCGGGGTGGGAGAGCGTGTTTGGGAACTACTGGACACTGCACAAGAGCCTGTCTCACCCCACCGAGAACCTAGACGTTCCCGACGCCATCGCCGGCTGCCTCAGCACCTGAGAGACTTTCGTTTACACTAGAGTGCCTGGGGACAGTCCTTTCTTGGGTGGGGGCAATATAGCGGTGCAACAGGAATGGTGTGTGTGAATAGTTAGTCACCGTTGGTGTGATTTGTAAGCCTGTGGTGTGTGTAAGCCTGTGCTGTAAAAGCTTGGTGTTATTGCACTTAGAAAGAGAAAGCACCGTTAAAAATAAAGTAAGCTTTTCCTACATCCCTGTTGTCTGCCTCCACTGATTAAGCAGTTTTGCTTGTATCGTTGTACATGCTTGCAGCAGAACACTGACCACCAATCCTGTTACACCAGCTAACAGACACACATTCTGGGCAGAATTACAGACATCTGCACAGGATAAACTCAAGAGCATTGGATTTTAAAGTTTAAAGTAAAGTGCCAAGTGTAAAGTATGTCAATGCATGGACTTGAGAGGCCCACCAACACAACCCTAACCTTGGCTCTAAACTTAACCCTCATCCTAATCAAAGCCTTAAAACTGTTAGAGAGCATCTCCAGGTAGTTTGTTTCCTGGTAACCTGGCTGCCTATTATTTTTACCTGTGAGGAAAAAAAGCATGCAATATAATTTTCAATCTGAAACATGCATGCCATCCATTAGATGACCGAAATGAATGTGTGCGTGTCTGGTAATGAATATGTACTGTATATCCATAGTAGAGTTTTTCTTTACAGGATTTTCTAATGAATGTTATATGTAAGCAAAAAGGGTCATTGAGTGTTTTGGCCATTCAGGGCCTGTCCCAATATTTTCTCTGCTGTACACCAAGCTGTGTGTACTTTTGTAAATATAATTTCTAGAGATGCTGACACATCCATAATTTAATATTTCCCCCACTGTTCAAAACAGGATATGAGAGGAAAGTGTGTGGGCAGCATTCACCTGGTAAGACTCTTGCTTTTAAACAAAGATCCCTTAGCAAGTGAGACTGTATTTCACTCACTGATTTGAAATTAGAAGTTTGGTTCTTTGGTGTTCAGGAGTTGGATAACTTGGGGGAAGAACCTACTGACAGACTTGCTCTTGATACTTCAGAACTTTCTCCCAGGTAGAAGAAATGCCAATGGTCCATGCGTGGGGTGGGGAGAGCATACATACTGCTACATACTGGGGACTTTAAAGATGGACTGCGGGTTAAAAATATCTCACAGATATATTTATCTGAGAGGATATATTTACACAGAGAGGTGATTATCATGCACAACCAATCAGAGGCATGGCAGATTCCACACCAGACAATGCAGCTGGTTAGGAGGCTTTCTATGGGTCCCCGTATAAGGTTGTGAGGATGGGTGTGAGAAGGTTCTTCTTCAGAAAACAGAGAAAATGCAGGCTCTGCTAGGCTCTCTTGGCCAGGAGAGATAACTTGTCACTACTGATGCCTTGTGGAGAGTGGCCAGTGCTGGACCTTCTGAAGTCAACAACCATCCCTTTTGTCTTCCCAGCATTAGTGGACAGACTGTCAACCTTGCAGTGGCAAAATGCTATTGAGCAGCAGTTGCTGAGCTCTTCAAGATCACGTTCCCCACATCTGCGGGGGACGTGATCTTGAAGCACTGTGGACAACAACTAGAAGATGTCCATTCGGATTTATGGTGGCTGGTCTGTGCAGGTCTATGAGTGGAGAATGGTCAGCACTGGATGGTAGTGGAAGACTTGTGGACAACAACCTGGCTCAGGAAAGTGTTGAAGACTAGTTCATGTGGGCTTTAACCACTTGGCCTCATATATTGTGGAGTATGCTTTCTCTGCATGGGTCAATTAATGTAATCTCATTACATTTTAAGGGAAATCATTAACTTGAATGAATGAAAAAAGGATTTTGAGTTGCTGTCACTACACTGGTACCTCCGTCCATTGTTGTGCATGGCAGAAGTGAAATTGAAAACGGAATAAAACAACATTGTGAACACTCACATAAACTCAAAGACTCTTTTAAAAGTGTCTTTATAGAACGTACTTGAGTTTCTTGGTTGACTGAGATTGAAATATTGCATTTTCTTTTCAAATTACAAAAATGGAATTGGGACTGTTCAGGGATTTGTGTTCGGTTCATTTTTTAGTTATTTTTAAATTGTTTTTAAAGGCGTCTTTGAAAAAGTACCCATCAGAGTTTACATACTTCCTTCTCTTCACATAATGTGGTTTAACAGCTTCATTTGAACAGGCGGTTAGTGACACTGTAGCAGAGTTGTTGATTCCCTCCACCACGACACACTGCACTTTAGCTTTTCTTTTTTTTTCTGAGTGATTTAGATGCTTATTGCTGTTTGTTACAATCCTCTATTACTACAGTAAGCGTTGAATTTTTAAAACAGCTCATTCAAAATTGCTCCAGGCTACATGTTTTGCCTCCAAAAATTCTCTAAAACAGACCACAACTCAAAAAGTATATTTATCTTATCTGACATCATCACTGCATGTTGGTCTGTTGCAGAAGCCTGTTGCACAAAATTCTGGGTCAATATGGGGAGTTGTAGCTGAACACTAATGAGCATTCATGGACGCTTGTTCCTGTTCTGAAGTCTGGCCGTGTTCGAAGCAGTTATTGGTTACACACATAACTGCATGCAGTTTATTTCTGCATTTATGTTATTGAAACATATTTACATTTACATTTACGGCATTTAGCTGACGCTCTCATCCAGAGCGACGTACAACAGTGCTTAAGTAAATATTGCTTCTTTGTACAACAGTTTATTAGGATTATCATTACTTTTTATTAAACTGTAGGGCATGTGTAATGATAAGAACACTTTAATGCAGTAATGACCAACACCACTTCTTGTAGGTCAGTATGACAAAAGTGCTAAACCCTCAAACTTCAACCTTACAAAGAAATCCTCTAATTGTGTTTTATAGCCTACACTGCTGAGCTGTAGATTCCTGCTCCACATAACTGAGCTGTGTGCCAGGAATCTGCTCAGAATTAAACTCAGTTGAGACTGATTCATTCATTCTTTGTTGCTGGAGTGGATGTTCTTCACTGAACTAAACCTTCTGCCCTTTTGCTCTGGGCAGGAAATACTCATTTCCCTCCACTGGCCTGCCTGTTAAACAGTAATGTATTTCTAGGAAGTGTGAGTAGGCTGAACAGAAAGTAAAAGGAAGTCCATGCTGCACTCAACACTCAGCATTCTCTGTTTAACTCTAATCCCCTTAAAGGGCCTGTATGTGGACACATGCTTCATTTTGTTCAAATAATACTCGCAATAGTTATAATATACTTTAAGTTAAATAGTTCCAATGTGTCCTAATAAGTAGTAGTTACTACAACATTTTAGTAATTACTGCATTATTTGTAGTGGATACTGAGAAATTGAAAGCACTTATTAAATACTTCAGAGTAGACATAGTATAATTAATATTAGATGCTGAATACTTCATAGTTGCAGTAATGTCTGAAAATGCATAGAGGGTACTGGGTGATTCATAGTACCTACTGAATAATTTTCAGTAGAGGCTGAACAATATGTATTAGTTATTGAGTGATTGATACATTACCAAATAATTTGCAATAGTTACTGAATGATTGATCGATGTTATTGTTTATGCAATTGCTTGTTCGATTTTCAAATAATTTCTACAACGGTACTAAATTAGTTATTAAGAATTCACAGAAATTGAAGGAATTTATAGTATTTACTGAAAAAATGATAGTATTCACTGAATATTTCAAAGTACTACCTGAATAATTAATAGAAGTTGCTGAATAATTCATAGAAGTTACTGTGTAATTTGTGGAATCTTGATAATGAGCTTTAAATATTGATTAGACCATGCAAACTTTAATCAGTTAATGTCACATTTGAAAAAAGATATTCAAGACTTCAGTAACATATATACCATTTTTAAAAAACACCCTGTCTTTTTCTTGCCAACTTGACTACTTTCCTGTCACCTCACACACCCTATAACACAAAAATACCGAAAAATTTTACATTTGAAAATGAAAAAACTCTTCGGAAGCTCTGACACAGACACAAAAAAATAAGATTTTTTTTTCTCAGGTCAGCATCTGATTATTGAAACCGTGCAAAAGGAGCAAAAAGAAAATAAGTCATTTCTTAGACATGGTTCTTAGTTTGGCAGCTTTGGCTCTGACTCATTCAATCCTGGCAGTGGTTGAGGAATCAAGTCCATTCTTCCCCTAATTTAAGATGATTACTAATACCTATAACTTCTCTTTAATCTCAGACTGCTGTCAGTTCCAGGCAGGCTGTGTTCAGACGTTTTGAGGTCTCCTCAGTTGCAACACTATAAACACTTTATTGTTTGCAATATGACAAATTCAATACTGCAAGATGACTGAGATTTCAATTTTGCAATACGACTGAATATTTCATTTTTTATTATCTGATTGTCTTTGGACTTATGTGTAATAAATTGTAAAGGTATGCAGAAGTTATTCCAGTGCTAGCTGTATTCTAAAGAGTCTGAAATTATGCATATGACGTTCTTTTTTGTTTTTTTTCCCCCCTTTTTTGTCGTCATATGCGCAGTAAACAGTGACTGAACCGACGAACCCACATCCTGTGTGCATGCGTATACCTGTGTGTGGCGGATGTTGCATTGACACATTGCTGTAACATCATGCACTCTCAAAACAAACATGCTTCACTGTGCCCCTAACGAGACACATTCACGTCTTCAGCTATGGGTTAGATTTTAATATGGAAAAGTGCTGCTGTATTGAACTGTCCTTTTAAACATTTTGAAATAAGAGGACATTGCTTGGACTGTAAAGCTGTAACAAGGGATATAAATGCATGTTCTGTTGATAATAAGATCTCTCAGTGCACGAGTCTCCTTTGAAAGATCAGGTTTCTGCTGGTTGTGTGTGAAGCGTAAGGCTTTTCGTTATAGTCCCCTCCAGAACGCTGTGCTGTCCTGGCCGGGCTGTGATCAACACCCCGCAGTTACTTCTGTCCTTCAGGAATTCAATGAGAGACTTGTCCATTTCTCTGTTCCCTTCTTTATAGCCGTCCAGGATGAGGAGGCTGTCTGTGTCGCCCAGAAGGAACTTTCTGACCTCAGATGTCTCTAGTCTGGCTTCATTTGGAATCTTTGACTTGACAACTTTAAAAATATCGCCTGCCGCTCCATTCACATCCACTAAAATCACCAGTCGGTGGTCAGAGTCTGAGCCATTAGCCCAAGAAAAGGCCAGCTTTTGGGCTAAAGAAGATTTGCCACTCCCTTCTTTCCCTTCCAGAAGTACAGTTTCTCCTCTCCGTGGAATGATGGCCTGGATATCGTGGAACTGCTTTTCCCTGGAAAAATGATACAGAGATAATTAGCTACGAGGAACTGCTTGGGTGTGTGGAGGTGTGTGAGATAATGTCCTCTGTAAATTCAACTGAAAGTTTAATGCAGAGCTGCCTGTTTGCCTTGTTTGTTTGTTTTTGTGTGGCAACCAGCTGAAAG
Organism: Bryconaethiops microstoma; assembly: GCA_037577275.1. Lineage (NCBI taxonomy): Eukaryota > Metazoa > Chordata > Actinopteri > Characiformes > Alestidae > Bryconaethiops > Bryconaethiops microstoma. The sequence continues at coordinate 8,665 of JBBJLS010102178.1, read as the reverse complement.
GTAAATAAATATTAGTGTTAAAACCTGATCAGGAATTTAAAGTCTGCAGTACACTGCAAAGTTACATCACGCTGTCTAATTAAAATGAAGCAATGAGTTAAAAAAATGAAGCAATTGTTCTGGCAGGTTATAAACACATGTTACATTTTGCACAAAGTAAGGTAGCACTTTTCTGAAGGTATTCATGGAGATACGTGATATCTACATACGCCTTTCGCACCAACGGAATTAAGTCTACACATTATTAATGTGTACGACACCTACATAAGCCATTCAAAACAAGTGACACAAATCTAGCCAGTCCTATAACCGATCTCATTTATTGAGGAGAAAAAGTAAACTGAGGTAATCATTTACGTGCTCCAGCATCAGGAGTTTATGGGCAAATTCCAAAATCCTCTACCTACCTGACAACTGACTGTGTAATGGGTTCTTCCAACAAGCGTCAGCTGCCAATAAACTGAATGGAAAAAGACTTACCAAGATTTTTATCATGGCTTATGTAGGTGTCATGTAAAATAACAAATGTCACCTTCCCGCAAGATCTGGCAAGTTACTCATAATAGACACTTTAAGCCACGAAACACTTTCAAAAATGTTTCATTATCAAGATTTCCAACACTGTGGAACATTTTGGGCACCACAGAATGAGATACAACCACTTTCGAAAAAAAACATTTGGTGCTTCATGTTAGGGCACTCTGCATACTGCAAAAATAAAGCACAACTTCTGAGGTTTATTTCAGTATTTTAGTGCTATAAATGATCTTAGAAATGACAAAATAACAGTGACAACAAAACTTGAGTTGCAAATACTTTCTCAGAATTGACAGGGTTCAGGGTTACTTCTATTGAGTTTATGGACAAATTCCAAAATCCTTTCATCGCCCTTCAAACCAACTCTCCACCCAAACCCCACCCCATCCCCACCCAACCCATATAACATGCCAACAGTGTAATATGTGCTAGACTTTGACTCAGCCAGTATTAATCTCTCTGTTTGTTCTTTCAAAGTGTTGTGGTACATTTGCTTCGATCTTGACTTATGGATCATGATTGTGGAGCATGATTTTATACTTCAGCAAAAAGTAAAAGAAAGTATGTGACAGTTTAACTCCAGTATCTCCAGACTGTATTGTCTCTTCCAGATGGCTTTTTTCTTTAGAAAACTTCAGTTGTGTATTTTTTTTACCTCCTGACATTTCAGTTCTTTCCTTTTACCAGTCCACTCACATGACACTGTTTAGCAGTTCCTTTAGGTCATTCAAATACCATCCTGTTTGTTTTATCTTTCCTCAGTTTCCATGAGAGCCACAGTAGGTCTGATTTTATCAGACACATAAATGCTCAGTTATTTTAATCTAGTCTGCAGAACTGCAGTGTAAGCTATTTAAAAACAAGGCGTCACTGGTTCTTTAATAGGATTAGTTTTCCAGTGGCTGTAAAATGTCTAGCTTCTGTTTGACTCTAGAGCAACTTGGGGATTAAGGGTCTTGCTCAGGAACCCATTGGTGGTGTGCTGAAGGTAGGATTCAAACCTATGACCTCTACCCACTAGGCCACCACCAACCTTCCCGGGAAGATAAGAGTAATTAGAACTGCTGTTGTATTATGTTTAAAAAAGTGGATAACATTTAATGAGCACAGATTTAATAAACCACTGCCTAATTTGAGTCTCAGCTTAGGCCACCACATGTAAGTGTGTTTTCTGATATTTTTTGTACAAAATTACTAGGATTTTGTAAGCTGCATTCTCTCTGGCTGCCTGCACATCACAAAACATATTATTGGCAAAATAATGAGGTCTTTCAGCTTATTTGATAAACACACCACTTCATTCTAAGGTAATGAAGAGGTGTTACATGCTTGCAAAGACCCCCACAATGTAAATATCAAAATAAATAATTGTTTTGACTGTTTATGGTCAGTAATGTCATGTTGTTGTTTTTTTTGCTGTTTGTGATAATGTTACATAGGAACATGTAGGAGCTGCAGCAGAAGGACCTGTTTGAATGTTGACTTTATTCTAACAGCCCAAGTGAACGGTCACTATACAGGCCAGTCAAATGGCACCTCCAAGCCAAAGCAGGTGTTTCTGGGCCACTTTGAGCTCAGATCATCTATTGATTGGAGTTTGATTTGTGAGACTTGTCTTATAACCTCCCTACTGTTAGGGTGTAATAGTTTTAATATGAGTTCTACAGACAGAATTTAAGAGAGACTTCAACAAAGTGGCTTAAAATGACTGTGGTAAACAATGCAAAACGAATAAGACTGGCTTGTCTGTATTTGTCCTAGAACCATATGGACGTCCTGTGGTTTCTAAAGGTCTTACTGATGACAGCAATATGCGTAAGCACTCACCTACACAGATAAAACCAAACCTCTCAGTACATACATCTACTGATACTGACACCAGGCTTACTTTTTTCCACAGGAGGCATGCTTATGTCTCCTATAGAGCAAGCCCCAACCCCCACTTTCACCCTGTGCAAATGAAAGAGTCATACCCGCAGAAAAGGCTGTGCTGGAGCGAGAACCCACTCTTCTCCACATTTGAGACGAGCTCAGCATATCTCTGTCTCAACATCTCCCTCAGATTATCTGTGTTCCCCTCACACACTGGAAAAAAAAAAAAACAGAAGGGTTAGTCACATTCAAAGGAAAAACTAAATCACAAAAAGGCCAAGCAACTCAAATATTCCAGAACAAGCAACATGACACATTTCTAGCTGACATCCATCGGATGGAGGGAGGCGTGTGACAGACTTTCATTCATCAGTTTTCCTGTTTTCTTGTTTTTAAACAAGTAAAAGTGGAATGTGTCACTTAGTCCTTCAGCCGTGGTAAAGTAACTGTAATGTATGGCCTTGAGTGGGTTTGACAAACAGTGGGGGCATCAAATATGATATGATACATTTTAATCATAAGCTAATCAAAAGTAATCGCAATAAACCATTCATTTGCCAAAAAAATGTAGTTTCTTTTGTTTATGATGATGTTGCAAAGCAACCCTGAACTGCCATTGCCACCAATGCTGCAATTTATAAAGATCATAATATGGTGTTTAATGCAGAAACCTTCATCTTACACATCATTTTTGCCACCACATTTTTTCATTTATGTATACCGTTGACAACCCTAACAGCAGCTGCCCTTAACGTTGTGTGAAAATTTAATAACAAATAGACAATGTAAATGGGCAAAAATTAATTGCAATAAAATTAGTTTACATTGACATTTTTTCCTTCTCCTGTGAACGTACTGCGTTAGAGGTATGATGTTATATTCCGACAGCAAGAGCAACACCAGAACATCAGAAACTGTTTAAAAAACTGCTTACCTTCGGATGTAAAAGCAAAAGTATCAGCTTTGTGATCTGACATCTTGGGGAGTAAAGCTGGTGGACAAAAAACAAACCACACATTAGATCAAATAGACCTGCTGACAGAATTAGCAGTAATAGTGTTTAACTCATTGGCTTGTAAAGAATATTTCTTCATTTCTTCAGCAATTTAAGGTTGCCCAAATTAATCAGAAAGAGATGAGCATGGAGAGGTTATAATCTGGTGTCCATTCACTGTATAACACTCCATTCTCCACTGATATCCTCACACATTATCAGGCTATAAAGGGCATCGGGACTATGTAAAGGGCATCGGGACTAAGGAGGAACAATCGCGAAACAGTTTAGATCATTTTGCTTCATGCTGACTCTTCACACTTTCAGATGAGGGGAATTTCTGTGGTTACTTTCTAAATGTCCTTGTAAACCAAACCAATATCAGAATACAATAAAAAGTGGATGCAACACATGATATGGAGCAAAAGCTCAAGCTCTTTATAAAGTCAGTGTTGCACCTTTTATGCTCAATTCTTATCCAGTGTGGCAAATTGACTTACTCACCTGAAACCTACAAAGACATTCTTTCAGAGCAAATGTTGTAAGGTCATGCAGGTTTTACAAAACACTGAAAAAAATCCAATTCAGGCAAACATATCTATGCCTGCAGCAGCCTGTAGTAGAGTTCAAGTTACAACACATCTTAACATAGCCCTGTAACACGATATGCACATATCTTTTCACATTTCCTTTTTCTTTGCATCTAATTTGTTATTTATTTTCTGCATGTCAAAGGGGAATTTGCAAAACTTTCTGTGTAACTGAAAGAAAAAAAAAATCTGTCTGGTGTTAAATGGTTCAATGCAGAGTCTTAGATTTCTTTACAATGATTGTAAATGGAACAGACATCACACACACACACACACACACAAATGTAGCCATTTTATGGTTCAAATAGAGCTAGATCTGAAAAAAGAGGACCGTCATATTTTATTGTGAAGAAAATTTACATTTTCTTCTAATAGTTTTTGATCCGTGTTCTTGCTGCATCTACATTATTATTGTAAGGACTGGGGTCTTCCGCTGGAAACAAGTCAAGTCGTGTCAGGTAGGTTGAATGGTCATTTCAGTCACATAGACATTAAAAGTGAAAGGAAAAAACAATCAAGGATCATGAACAGCACAGAACAGAACAAAGACTACAGAAGTGCAAAAAGGACAAAATACACAGAGTGTAAAGAGACCAAGAAAAAAACAAGAGCAACAAAATAACAGGACAAGACACTATTTAGGGCAGCCGACATTTGTTACTGATGCTGTATTCTAGCAGCGAAGATGTTAGGTGAAAAAAAATGCAGAACAGGTATAACAGCAATAAATAATTGTGCAAATAATAACAGCAGCAGGACAGAGAATGTGCAGTATATAATAAATAGTGTGGTATTTACAGTGGCATTCGGGGTGTAAAAACACAACAGAATCCACTTAATTTGCAATAAAAAATGCACTGTAATGGACATATTTTTTGTTTCTCATAGCTAGAATTGCATAGTTCTGCAGTGTTTACCGAACCAAGCAACAGTTGCAATGTGAAAAACGCATGGTAGGCAAAGTCTGGAATGGGTGTATCACAAAGACATTTGTGTGACAATCTATAGAGGTGAATGTCCAAATACAGTGTGTTTATATATTCAGTTTCACCGCGAAAGACTTCATTCATGCAGGCATACTTACAGTCAGTTGACGTGACGGTCAGATGCGGGTCTGATGACACACATGCGGTCGAAGTGGATTCTCTCCTTGCTTGCCCTGTTAAATAAATTAAAGGCAGAATTTTCGGACTGACAAACTTAGAAAAAACGTATTTCTTAATCTACAGAATATACTGTGCGTACATGTACATACTGCATGTACGAAAGTTTGAACACCACTAGTCAGATGGGAGGACGGTATGTTTTGATGACGGTTCAAAGTACACATCCTCTATAAGGAAAACATTTAAATGTGAATATCTGCAGCTAATTTCAGTGCACAGTGTGTATTAATTCAGTATTAATTCAGTACATTTAACATACTGGAAATTGTTAAGCATAAAATATGAGTCATAACTTTACAATAGAAACAGTGCCTTAAGAAATGACAGAAGTGTCATCTCTGTAGAGAGTGTGTGCTTGTTTCCTTACTAAACAGGGAAAGATATAAAATAAAAGACTGGAAATATTGAACATGGCATCTATAATACCTTCTAGTGTCCAAGATGTTTTTAACTTCAGTGTGTGTGAAATGATTCGAATCATTTTGTATTATTTCTATTGGTCCACTCATGGCGGTGTAAAGGGTTAATTCACAAAAAACAAACAACAAAAAAAAAACACCAGCGTAGCTGGGAAGCACCTCATCCTTCAAGTGAGAGGAATTTAATTCTGTATCAGATCCTACAGCATCTATAGCTTTCTCCATAACATCACACATGAGATCATCCAGGGTTTCATAAGTTCCTGTAAACCATTTGTTACTGGAAAGTCTGAGGGTAATGAGGGGCTTATATTAAAGGAAACCAGACTTTTTTCATGGTTCATTGGCATTGGACTCATGTTTCACCACCACAATACACTGCCCTAAATCCTGTGTAGCTTTCTGTTTCGTGGTAATCCCCAGTGGCTAGATACGTGATCTCAGTACCTTTTTTCCACTGATATAAAAAAATGAGCGAATGCGGGGTGTTGTTGTCGTCACATGATGACACATTTAGAACTGTGATGTCATGACGAAAAGGGCACCGCTGAAATTATGATTGAAACATCTGACAGAAAGCTTCAGAATGGATACACAGAAATAGAGGAAGAATGAGAGGAAAACTGCATTCACTATGAGGGGGAAAACTGCAACCACAATGAAACACAATGTACTTCAAATGTGCTTAACCCTGCCTTAATCTCCCCCTGAAACTACACCAAACCCCTTCATTTGATTTAAGTGGCCATTCATTTGTGAAACCAACCCCTTAATTTTACCTTAAAATTAGATTTAAGGCATGTGTGTGAAACCCCTTAATCTTAAAATTAAGGTGTTAATTAAGGAGGTTCTATTATTTAAGGGGCACATTTGAAAAAGTAAGGGGAGAATTCAATAGTTTTACCCCATAATCAGCCTTAATCTGTGCACTTTTCCCCCTGATTTCATGGGAATTTTAAGAGGTAAAAACAAAGCGTTGGTTTTGTAGTAAATATCACCATCACCAACAATAATAACAACAATGACTACAACAACAGGGAGTGTTTATCACATCAACGTGAATTAAAACTTGACCAACAAAGAACTGTGTGTGTGTGTGTGTGTATGTGTAAGTGTGTGTGTGGGTGTGTGCTTACATAATTGTTATCAACATGACTAGCAAGTACTGGTGTGTAGGTCGACCCATAACCCTTTGGTCAAGCGGGTTGGTTCAGCTTAATATATAGAGTGTGGGTGAAGTGGGTCGAAAAGGGGGCGAGTGGGGTGACAGTCTTATCTGACAACAGCTGAAAGCAATGGATGATGGCAATCAAGGGTGGTACCCCTTGTCATGTGAAAGTGAACCACTTGTCACACATGAACACACCACAGCACACAGCGTGAACAGTGTGAAATTCTTCTCTATGTTTAACCCATTCACCCAAGCGAAGCAGTGGGCAGCCAGCGACACAATGCTCGAAGGCCAGTGTGTGGGGACGGTATCTTGTGGTGCCACTGGCATTACTGTGATTCAAACCCAACCTGATCACTGGGGCAGTGTGTGCTGGTCAGGAATTAAACCTGGGACTCCCGTGTAGAAAGCAAGAGTTCTACCACTGAACCACCAATGCAGAGTTTCACTCGGCCTCTCAGGGAATCGAACCCCAGTCCATCACATGACAGATAGGGATATTTAGCACTAGAAGTCACGTCATATTATTTTGAAGAGTGGTGGCAACTGTATTTGGCGGTGGGGGTTTGGTAGCAATCACATTTGTTGATGCATGGTGGTGGTGATCATATTGGCCACTAGGGGTAACATATTTGTTGACGGGGGTGGGGGTATGATCGGTAGTGATTATATTTGATTATATTTCGATGATCAACGATCACACATGTTAGGCGTTTATGTATTTGTTGATGTCGGAGGTTCACTGAGCTTTATTTTGGTGGGGATGAAATGGACCACAACAAAAAGTGGTCTGCCCAATATAAATGAAACCTATGAATGAATGGATAAATGGATGAATGAATTACTGAATGTATAAACATACATGTGATCGCTACCAAACCGCATCGCCAAATACATTTGCCACCACTCGTCAAAATAATATGACGTGACTTCTAGCGCTAAATATTCCTACCCATCATGCGATAGACTGGGGTTCGAATTCCCTGAGAGGAGGAGCGAAACTCTGCATTGGTGGTTCAGTGGTAGAACTCTTGCTGTCCACATGGGAGGCCGAGGTTTAATGCCTGACCAGCACCACAATGTTATTTAAAGGCACAGCAGAGAATGAAAGTGACAGAAGGAAGGGTAATAGAGAACAGAGAGACCAACCTTTCTTCCTTCTGTGTAGAATGAGTGCAGTGACAGTTAATCCCAAACACATTATGCCGATCACACTGATGGCGACAGAAGCATGAGACCACTTAGTTCTCCCCGGAATTTCACCTACAGAACAGAAACAGCACCGTCAGAGTTCATGAATCATGATGACTCTCCAAAAATAACAGGAAAACTTCATTTAGAGCCAACTGTCCATCGTCCAAAACCACATTAACGCAATAGGTCAGAAACTCAGAGGAATGTGTGTGTGTGTGTGTGTATGGAGGCTATTTTCACTGGTTTTATTCAGGTTAATATAAAGTTATGTCTCAAATTGGGTACTTCTCTTGCTGCTGCTTAAAGTGGATACAGTTGGGAAGTTGTGGTTATGGTGTAAATATTATGAATACAATTGTACTGCAGTTTTAATTCTCCCAGAAGAATCCACCTTTTGGTCACCAAGACAGTGGGAAAATAGAAAAACAAATCTCTTTCTGTAAATATCCTGTGTACTCTGAATACAGGTGTTTTTACATATAGACACATTAGTTTAGGCAAGCAAATGATTGGGTGTCTGTTTTTATTTTACACTTTGTAACTGTGCTGTTTGTAACAAAAATGAAAATAGTTGTGTATTATTATTATTATTATAATTATTATTATTATTAGTAGTAGTAGTAGTAGCATTAGTAGTACTAGTATTAGTATTAGTATTATAGCTGTTGCTGTACAATGAGTGAAAATTATCATGCAGCTCAGTAGGTGATGCATGATTCCAG
>JBBJLS010102102.1:0-20112 GCA_037577275.1 Bryconaethiops microstoma | reverse complement strand
CCACTGGGTTCCTGAGCAAGACCCTTAACCCCAAGTTGCTCCAGGGAGACTGTCCCCTGTAGTTCGGGAATGGAAGTCGCTTTGGATAAAAGCGTCTGCGAAATGCCGTAAATGTAAATGTAAATGTAAGCTAGACCCCACATAGCCCATGCCAATAGGTGTTGAAGCAAAAATGTGGAACGTCTGAAGGGTCCCTGAGTACTGGTTGCAGAACCACTGCATAAGACAGTTCAGGTTCTAGTTCAGAGTTTGTTTGGTAAGCTTGTCTTAAAGCTGTTTACAACAGAATATGAAAAATACATTTTCCTTTCCTTTACCTGTTTAGATCTCCAGGTGAATGTGAGTCACAGCACTCCATCACAAGAACAGATTGTAACACTGACCTGTATCTCCACCTGCACTCTGTCCAACAATCCCACCTACATGTGGTACAAGAATGGATGGCCTATCACCAACAAACCCACCAGATACAACAAGCTCTACCTGGAGTCAGCAAGCTCTGGGGATGCTCTCCAGTACTCCTGTGCTTTAGGAGGTAATGGCTCACCTCTTCTTGAATCACAGTTCCACATCCCTGAGGTACCAAACTCAGCACACTGTATTATATCTCATCCTTGAAGGACACATGGCAAAGTGAAAAATAGATTCCCAGATTCCTCATGTCTAGAGTACAATCAGTGTTTTGCTCAAGATGAACTGCAGCAGCACATGCCAATTCAAAGATGAAAAGTGTTACAGTCCCTGTTTGTCATTCCTGAAGGGACAGTGTCCAGCAGGTTGGTAGATCCTCCTCAAACACGTTCACTAAACCTGGCGAGTTGATCCTGGTGTGTTTATACAAACCCATGAGGTTTTCAGCATATTTACATTTTTCAACATAAATTTATATTTAATATTCATTGTTACAGCCAGAGATCATCAAACTCTGGAGATTCTAAATATTTGGCTTCTCATCCAACCACAAAAGCTTTCATAGCCCACGAGAATATTTATCTGAACATGATTTACTACACAAACAGATATTACTCAATAAACTATGTATAGAATTTCACTTGACTGTATAATCACGCAACATACCAGTACCACCTCAGCCTACTGGGGGGCCACAGTTCATAGATCACAAATCACCGATTGAATGAAACAAATAATTTTTGGGTCCACTTACTGTTCATCCACTGTGTTTAGACAAGGTTGATTTGGTATAATGTGGAGCTCATGGTTGACTCTATGTCAGCAGCTTGAGAACCAGAGAATCCGTAATACACCCACCACCATGCTTCACAGCTGTCTGGAGTACTGGCATAGGGGAGGGGCCTAAAGTGACGAATTTAAAAAAGGCATGTCAATCAGCAAGAAATGAAAATGTAGTGAAATTGCAGAATCTCTGCTTTTCAACAGCACTGACTATGCTTTATTATTATAGATGAATTATTATTAGTTTTTTTCTGATAATTCAGTCACTGTAATGATCTGGTGTATCTATTCCAATACCAAATAGAGTGTCGCTGCATGCTGGTGTGGTATAAAATACAGTCATTGCTCACCTGCTGTAACTAATCGTGTGGTTTATATTTTTTTCTGAAGGTCCAGGAAGGAACGCTGTGCTAAGGCTCTTTATTGTGGGGGGACCAGTATTACTGACTGTGGCACTCTGTGCATGGATGCTGATACGGTGTGTGTGTGTGTGTGTGTGTGTGTTCGTTCTCTTAGAAATATATGTTTTATGGAAAAGGAGGAAGAAAAAGAAAAGGAAAGGAAAGGGAATGAAAGGAAAGGAGAAGAAAAGGGCAAGTAAAGGAAAAAGGAAGGGAAAGGAATGGAAAGGAGAAGAAAAGGGAAAGAAAAGAAACGTAACACAAAAGAGAAGAAAAATACGGGGGGGTGCTCAAGTTACGACAGAGATCCGTTCCTTCGACAGTGATGTAACCCGAATTTTGGTGGAAGTCGAAACACACCCTAGCCTCAGTTAATAACCTGTCCAAACACAGCTGTAAAATCTATAAACACATCTGAGAAAAAATTACAATTAGTAAAAAATTCATTCAGAAGCCATGACAAAGGCCAATAAGTCGCCAAATAAAGCAACACAAACGGAACACTTGCACTTAGATAAGCAAACTCCTTCACACATACGCTGTGTTACTGCGTATTCTGCGCATCCTGTGGATTCTTCCACCGCACGACTAAACTAGTTTGCCTATGTCAGTGTCGTAAACTTGAAATGTCGTATGTCGAGACCCTCGTAAATCGAGGACCCCAGTAAAAGGGAAGGATAGGAAATGAAAGGAAGAGAAAGGAAAGTTGGGTTTCATATTGTTGGTTGTTTGTTTCTCAGGAGGATGGGCAGCCGGAGCGATGACAAGAGTCAACGGGTGAGCATGGCCAAGGTCGGCATATGGTTTTACACACACATTCTATTTCAATATTTAAACACAACTTTTGCAATTATTCAAAATCCATAGGTGGTTAGAATTCATGTTGTTACCAATATCACCTTAGATTTTGTTGATTTTATTAAAAATGATATGACTGTTGTAAATTAGTACACGCCTAAATGTGCTGTTTCATCCATGTTTTTCCTTACAGGCTGATCGTTTTACTAACAAAATTTCTGTAATAAATTATTGATGCATATTTAGCCTTGGCATAAATGTATGTGTGATGAATATGAATGTTATAATATTTACACGACACCATTTTCAATTAGAAATATCTTTAAAACAAAAAAACAAACAAAAGAACACCACTCTTTAACACACTCTCCCTGTTTCTCTCTCTCTCAGCAGTGTACCGTCTCTGCTCTGAGAGGGGTTGTAGAAGATCAGGACGGTGTTCCCTACTCTACCCTTCATTTCAAACCCTATCATGCACAAAATGAAGCTCCCACTTACACACTCCCTGGCTACACAGGGAAGCAAGATGTTGAGTACGCTGCTGTGAAACTCAGAAGACATAGTGCTGACACCCAGTGAGCGAACCCACTCATTACATCTACACTGACTTTAAATGGCTTTGCTTCTGACTGACTGAAACTCTAACCCGAGTCCATGTTGTCCTGATGTTCCGCAGGACCCTGGATGTGTGCACTTTTGAAGACCCAGCTCAGATCTACAGCCAGGTCCAGAAATCCTCAAGATGAGCAGCAGAACACCATGAAGGAGGTATCGTCCAAAACACTACTAAGACGGCGTCCTCATGACTGCCCCCTACTGGCCGCAAAACAGCTTCCTGAACACTGCCCCCTACTGACTGTAAAACGGTGTCCTCATCACTGCCCCCTACTGACTGTACAACGGTGTCCTCATCACTGCCCCCTACTAACAGACTTTCTCTGTGACACACTTTTAAGGTGACTCGGCCCTCTACTCTCTTTAGTGGTTGCAATAAAACCGGTGTTTGGAGACATCCAAACTTTATGGGTGGAAAAAGTATGTGTTACTGCTGTACCACTAAGGTTAGGGCATACAGAAAGAGCACATAGCGCATTCACTGGCTGATTATTTTTAAGTCACAAGAACAGAGACATGTCTTTTTCTTATACCTTAGCTTTAGTGTCTTGAAGTCCGTTCATGAGTATGCTTTGTGTTTTTCTCCCACATAATTTTTCTGTGCGTTTGCGTTTCTCTGCATTTTGTCCCTTTTACAGCAGGGGTGTTCAAACTTTAGCAAAGAGGGCCAAATTTGATAAAAGTGAAAATGCCTGGGGGCCAATAGTCCCTTCTGAGATTTTTTTAACCACAAAAGTTACATGAAAATACACACTGTTATAAAACAATTTCATTGTCACAAGTACCTTTATTTTTTAAATGGCAATGTAACCAAATATAAGCCCCTTAGGCAGACGTGAACAACAATAAAAACACAATTCAACACAAGTCAGATAACGTTAAACAAACTGTATAGAATCCCTTAAATTTCCATGAGTTTGATCAATATCTTTGCCTCATGAACATTTTAACCGGGAGTTATAAGTAATGCAAAGTGGTCTGTTATCATTAAAGTTTAAAACAAGTGGATTTTGCCCTTGTCTTTTACAAGATCTATCAGAAAGCAATAGTTTGTGTCATATCTACAGGTACATAACAGTTATAATAAAATCTTAAAGAGTTTAATAAAATAAGTGTCATAAGTCCAAGTTCAGTAGTGTGCTTTAGGCTTTTCACTGTTAATAGTGACAGAAGTTACCGTTCAAAACACACAATTTCAGATTGATCAAGGAACAGATAACTTGTTGACACTAATAATGGTGATACTGAGATCTGGATTTCACTGATGCAGAGCCAGATAGCATTAGAAGGGTGCTGCCGCCGTGTGGTCAAAAGAGGAATTACATTTTAAGTTGTATAATTTATTTATTCTGACAGAGCTAGCGAGCCAAAAATAACACATTATAAGAGCGAAATGAAATTAAATCTGATAGTGGGCTGTGAGTGGCCTGCGGGCCGGATTTTGGACATGCCTCCTTTACAGCCTCCATAGACATAACATTACAGACTCTCTCTCCGACACACATTTTGAAGGAGACTCGACCGTGCACCATCTCTTCCCATATATTACTGAGGCGACTTGACTACAAAAATCTTTTTTTTTTTAAACAATGTTCGGCCTCTAAACTGTAAGTGCGCTGCCATGGAAATGAATGGACGTTTTGACGTTGCTTCAAATATTTCAAAACTGCAGGAGGAGATGAGCTATAATTAAGCTATAATAATGATAATAGTAATAATAATAATAACGTAAGAACAATAATGTGATTACTGACACAATCATACAAATAATAAAACTTAAGAAGAGCAAGAACTGATATCTCATTTACTTCAATCATATATTTAAGGAATGATAAGAAATCAATAATAAGGACAAGAGAAAAAATGAGGACCCTACTTTCCAGATCAATGCACAGCAATGCTTTTAAGAAACAAATGTGTCTTATTCCATCAAACGATGAAACTGCTCACTGGAAGAAGGTCTCTTGCTTGGTCAACTGGAGTCGAAGCTGAATAGCCATAATTGTGACTATTCCAAGTCACACAGACACACTGAGGAGTCCGGATCAACCCAGAACCCAGCGTATAGGTACCCAATGAACCTGGTGGTGAATGTGTGTAGGTGAGTCAGGGTTTGTGAGGTAGGTGAGGCGCTGTAGAAGGACAGAGTTTCTGCCGCCCGGTCCAGATACACTCCTACTCTGTGGGAGGATGGGGCGGAGAATAACACGGGTTCCTCACCATTGTGTCTAACAGTGTACCCGTGATCAGAGCAGATCAGACTCCAGGACTGATTATTGTATCCAAACCCACAGTCCTCTCGGTCTCCCTTCCTCCTGATCCATCTATAAGACACTGACATGGCAACCTGCCCGCTCCACTCAGCCTCCCAGTAACAGCGTCCAGTCAGACTCTCCACACTCAGGACCTGCAGGCAGGAATCAAACCTCCCTGCGTGGTCCAGGTACGGCTGCTCCTCACACACATGCTCAACCTTCCTGTTCCCCTCGGAAAGAAGGAGGAATCTGTGTGCTGTGTCCGGGTCCAGAGTGAGATCACAAGTATCTGTTCTCACACACACACACACACACACACACACACACTAGACAACACTGCAGTAATACAAATAACTCCTGTACTTGAATTACTTGAACTCCAGTAGTAATATTAATAAACTCCCTGTGTTATTTGTATTTATAGTTCTACTCAAGGTTGCTTTTAAATTTAGCTTTTCATTCATATGGAGTGTTAACATAATAAAATAGTGGCAAGTCTGAACTGAATCAGTTTCCTTTGAGAACTAGTTTTCCTCATGATACCCCATGTACCCCATCACCACCAAAAGGTTTGAACTATACTGTCATTACGCCTTAGGTAGTGTTCTTTGTTTCCTCATCACTGTACCCTACTCGTCACTCTGTGTCTATATCCTCTGAACACCCGCCTCCCCCTGCAGATCACTCCTGCAGACTTTATAAATATTTCCAGCTACTATTTTAATTTTCGCATCTGTTGCCACTTGCTGACAAGATTTCCAACAGTTCTCTTGATTTCCACCAAATTGTGCTGGAGTCAATGTACGCATATGTAAGCCAAAAAAAACAAAAAAACATGCAAACTTAATCAGGGATTAAGCGAATTAAGAACTTTGGTTGGTTTTGCAGTACTGAAACAAATATTTCACTTTGAAGTGTAGTTAAAAGTAAAAATTAGTCCCCTAAAAATAAAATAATAAAATAAAATAAACTAAAGTACGGTTAAAGTACACTTAAAAGGCATAAAATAATAAAACACTGAACTTACACTTCTTTATTCCTGGTTTCATCCTGATTGTCCCTCCATACTCCACCCTAGAGGAATAGGAAGGGGAAAATGCAAAATATAAAAACTAAATAACAAAATTTCTGCAAATGCCTATTTTTGTTTTCATTCAGTATATTAAATGCAGAAAATAAACAATAGTTGTGCATTAACTGTGAAGCTGTGTGTTCTAAAGAACGTGTACTTACACAAATTAGCCAAAACATTAAAAGCACTTATGGAAGAAGCAAATAACGTGGGTTATCTCATTAGAGCTGCATATGTAAAGGTCTGATTTATATTAGATGCTAACGGAATGGTCATGCAAGCACTGGAACTTGAACATGGAGCAGTGGAAGAAGATGGGCTGGTCTGATAGAGATGACCCCAGGATGCATTACGGAAACAGCCGACAGGGGCAGTGTGATACTCTGGGAGATGTTCTGCTGGGAAACCTTGGGCACTGGCATTCGTGTGCACGTTCCTTTGACATGTACCACCCTCCTAAACATTGCTGCAGAACAAGTTGACCCCTTCATGGAGATGGTGTTCCCTGATGACACCATTCAGGAATGGTTTGAGGAACATTACAAACAATGTAAGGCGTCGACTCAACCATGTGTCCAGACAAACTAGTCCAATCCATATAGGCCCCAGCTTGCAGCTTGCAGGAATTCAAAGATTTGCTGCTAACAACATGGTGAAGATACCACAGCACACCTTCAGGGGTCTTGTGGATTCCATGGTTCATGGGGTCTGAGCTGTTCTGGGACCAAGATGGAGCTTACACAATATTAGGCCGCCGAGTTGTCCTGACTCATGTATGTATTTGGCCTTATAAAATCAAATACACATTATGTTTAGCTACAGAATCTCATTTACAGCAGAAACACCTGTGTGTGTGTGTGTGTGTGTGTCTGTGTGTATATATGTAAGACAATATAAGATAAGATAAACCTTTATTAGTCCCACAAGTGGAAAATATGCACTTTCTGCCATAGCAAGGGTAAGAGCAGCAGAAAGACAACAGATTAATAACTACAGAACAAAAAAAGACAAATTAAAAAACTACACTTTACAACAATACAAAAAATATATATACATTTGTATGTGTATGCTAATATAACTGTCTACATAAACCTATATATGTATGTGTGTGTATGTGTGTGTGTGTGTGTGTGTGAAACCCACTGTAGTTGCGCTAGTCTGCAGTGTGGATCCTTCTGTAGATTAGAGAGGAGCTGCACTCCAGACTCTCCTGGGTGATTGTAAGTCAGATCCAGTATTTTCAGGTAGGAGTGGGTTGAGTTCAGAGCAGAAGCTAGAGAGGAACAACCTTTTTCTGTAACCATACAACCAGACAAACTGCAGAAAGAAAGGAGGAAGAAGAAGTGAGAGAGACATTGCAAGTGCCAAATTCTGCTAAATAAATGTCAGTGGTTTTATACCAGTAAAGTTGCAACAGAAACATTAATATCACAGCAGCAGCTATTCACACCTCCAACACCACACTAACAATATTAAAACAGCCTCATCCCAGATTTGGAACTAAGAATGGATGACAAGAGTTTAATGTATTACTTTTATGTTTATCTTATCTGACAATGATACATTTGTCATTATATTAGCACATTTACTTTATTATGGGTATTTTTTTCAAAACTGACAGCTCACCTGTATTAAACATTCCATTGAAAAAAAGGCAGCACCAAACACTACTGGTGGGAATTAAATCAAACCTTACATGAATTACCTATTTCCTATGCATTTCTTTATGAAGGTGTTTGCATGAAATATCGGATAATAAATGTAATTATCATCATAAAAATCTTTAAAATAAAACAACTGAATATAACTACTTAATAGACGTATAATTTGGGTCTAATTCAGAGAAAGTCACCTGAGAAACTCCAGTTTACAGTGTGAACTCTTCAGTCCAGCAGAGAGCACCTCCACTCCTGAATCCTGCAGGTCATTGTTGCTGAGGTCCAGCTCCTTCAGGGAGGAGTTTACTGACTGTAGAGCAGATCCCAGATATTCACAAGCCATTTTTCCAAGATTACAGCTTGATAGGCTGTGAATTAAGTAAAAGTTACAACAACTCTTACAATGCACTCAAAGGTGAACGCATATCATGTTTACTTAACACAACTATTGATATTTTTTACAGATGAACTCTAAAACAACCTGGATTATTTAGGATAAATCTTAGTGACCTGATTGTTGCAGGGTTACAGTCTATTGTTTAGAAAGCTCACCTGAGAAACTCCAGTTTACAGTGTGAACTCTTCAGTCCAGCAGACAGCAACTCCACTCCTGAATCCTGCAGGTCATTGTAACTGAGATACAACCCCTTCAGGGGACAGTTTACTGATTTCAGAGCAGTGCAGAGAGTTTCACATGAGCTCACAGTGAGATTACAGTGTTCTAGCCTGCAAACAGAAGAGCATATAAAGCCCACACAACAGTGGCAAGTTCAGTAACTTCAATATCAGGATGAACTCAATAATCCATTCTCCAGCATACAGTGTTAATAGTACAGGCAGTGTTTCCCCACACAAGTTATCCTTTCAGTGCATTCAGGTATACAGACACCTGCTCAACTGCATGTCAACCAATTAAAATGTTTAGTATTTTTATTAACTTGCTTTTAAAAAACATTGTGCTTTGAGTTTGCTTGGTAAATGTGTACAGTTTAGAACCGAGGAGAGAGAGAGTGAAGATCACAGTGAGAAAGAAAACAACACAAAGTTAGTTAACCACTACACGTAACTAACTAGCTTTCCCTTAGTAAGAAAGAATGCCTCATTGAGATTATATTAATGATTCTGATAATAATTCTGATCATATTTATGAAATAGATGAGTTTTTTTACCCAAATATTTGAACAAGAAACTGTGGAAACATGAGAGGCACTCACTTAACCCACTGCTCTTATGGGGTGTCGACTTAAAAGCAACTCTAAAGACTTCAGCACCAGAAGTGGGAAAAGAAACTAAAGCTGTTAGGAGGAGAGACTGGCCAGAACATACCATACTGAAATGCAGAGTAAACCTAAACTGAGTGCTTTAGCAAACTGGTTACTCAGAAACGCACAAAGACACATCAGGTAGGAACAAGCTTGGTTTAATTAGGAAAAAATGCAGGTGCAGCAGATCACTTGTTAACTACGGTGACATGATTACTTGTCTCCCTTTGCTGGCCCAGATAGGCCCAGCAACCTGTCCAGTACTAAGCTGGAAAGAAAGAGACAGTGTCCACCCTCAGAGCAGGACTACTGCAGTGTTGGGTCATGCCCTTTTTCTGGAGTAGTCGCTGATAGTGTGAGTGCTAGCTGGCCTTTTGAAAGACTGCTGTGTATTTGGATGATGTGTTCATGTTCATGTAAATAAAACACTCACATAGCTTTTTTGCAGGCACTCACAGCTGGGAGCAGTCTTCTATAGCCCTCTTCTGACGTTTTGTATTTCTTCAGGTGTAGCTCTGGCAGGACATCCTCTGAAATCAGAAGCAAGCAGGCTAGTGCAGAACACTGTCCAGGAGAGAGTGTCTTCTCTGAGTGTTTCTCTGACTTTAGATATTCCTCAATCTCTCTGGAGAGAGACTGAGCATTCATTTCAGACAGACAGAGGAACAGGTTGATGTATCTTTCAGCTGAGACAGGCATTTCAAAGTCAAAAGTATTTGTTTGCAATATTCTCTTGATGTGGCGTATGATTAGCTCAGTCCTGCTGCGTGTGTATTTCAGCAGGCCCTGTAGGAGTCTCTGATTGGGCTCCATTGAGATGCCCAGTAGAAAACGGAGGAAAAGATCCAGGTGTCCATCCTGACTCTCCATGGCTTTATCTACTGCTCCTATCAGCAAATCATCCAGTGAAAGTGGCACAGATGATCTATACCATGACGATGACAATTTACGTGGCCTAAAAAAATCCAGTACCTCCAAGTTCCGGATCATGTAGCAGTGAAACACATAGACAGCAGCCAGGAACTCCTGAAAGCTTGCATGAACAAAACAGTAGGCCTTCCTCTGGAAAAAAATAGATTCCTCCCTGAAGATCCCAGTGAAAATACCAGAATAGACTGAGGCCTCAGTGACATCAATGCCACTCCCTTTCAGGTCCTCTTCAGAGAACATCACATTGCCCTCCATCAGCTGTTTGAAAGCCAGTTCAGCCAGTTTCAGAAGCATAGTTTGGTCAGATTCAAACAGTTTCTTTGAATCTTTCTGGTAAGTCACATACTTTTTGCTCTTTCTGTCCATCTGAACAGTCAGGAAATGTGCATACATTTGGGTCAGGGTACTGGGCTTTACATTCACATTGCATTTTCCCATGATTTCCTGAAGTACAACGCATGTGATCCAGCAGAAGACGGGTATGTAGCACATAATGTAAAGGGTCTTTGACTGTTTAATGTGAGAGATGATTCTGCTAGCTAGATCCTCATCACTGATCCTCTTCCTGAAGTATTCCTCCTTCTGTCGACCAGTGACAAACCCTTGAACTTCAGTTACCAGGTGGATGCAGTCTGATGGGATCTGATCTGCAGCCGCAGGCCTGGAGGTGATCCAGACCAGAGTAGATCGAAACAGTGCTCCTGCAATTAGATTTCTTACTAGTACATCAACTGGTGCCTTCTGGTTCACAGCTAACATGTTCTTCTGTTTGAAATCAAGTGTCTTTCTGAGTTCATCCAGTCCATCAAAGATGAAAACACACTTACATTTACCATCAAAAAGTCCAGTTTCTTTTAAGTTTTTGAGTTCTGGGTAAAGGCAAAGAAGTAACTCATGGAGGCTATATTCTTCATCTTTAAGAAGATTCAGCTCTCGGAAGGGAATAAAAAAAACAAAATCGATGTCTACATTGGATTTGCCTTCAGCCCAGTCTAGAGCAAACTTCTGAGCAGAGACTGTTTTCCCAATTCCAGCTATTCCTAGCGTGAGCACTTTTTTAACATGACTTCCACTGAAGACCTCACTGAACTTGATTGTAGTCTCTGCAACAGCACGTCTTGAGAATCCAGCTTCAATCTGTATGACTTCATGGTCCATGTTCACACCTCCTCTCCAGTCCTCCACCACACAGAGCTCTGTGTAAATCTCACTGAAACGTCTGTGCTTCCCTTTTGCTGCCGTACCCTCATACAACATTGCATATCGATCTCTGATGACTGACTTGAGCGTCTCACTTTCTGTTTGTCTGTGTACATCTGTAGAATAAAGAGATAAAGAAAATCTTAATAATTAGAGAAAGTATAGATAAAAAGGAGCAAACAGTGAGAGAGGGAAGCTAAACTAAGATGGCGAAGAGGGTGAAGAAAGAGGAGGTAGTTCAGGCAACCAAATAAACCTGGGGACACTGAAAAGGAAACAAATGAGACAGCAGGGAAAATGAGTGGGCGTGAGTGATTGACAGAGAAAAATAGACAGAGATTGAGAGAGAGAGATGAAAAGAGATTGAGAAAAGAAGAGGGAGAGAGCAAGACGAAGGGAGAGACGGGGCACACGAAAATAAAGAGAGTGAGGAAAGGAACAGCAGGAAAGTCTGGTTGAACAGAGAATAAAGGAAGGCTGAAAAGTGAGGGTGACAGAAATGTATGGGGGGGAAATGAAGAAACCAAGGAGAGAATGACATAAGCTAAGCAGAATGGGTGAAAAATGAAAAGGGCAGTGGGGAGGAGAAGAAAAGACTATCAGAACTCATGACTGAGCACAGAGCCTAGGGAGAGAGAGCTGTAATTCATGCTGTAGGATGAAGAACAAAGCAGACCAACTGAAGGCCAGGTTACATTAATTAAGGTGGGAGGGGAAAAAAAAAAAAAAACAAGTTAGGAAGAGCTATACTGTAGTCCGGGTTATAAAATTCTGTCAAATCTGAGATACAAAAATGTAATTTAAGTAATTTAAAATATTTTTGTTCTGCTTAATAGGAAAGGGTTGTAATTGAAATAAATGAATTATTTATAGATATATACACTGAGCACAGTGTACAAACATGACAGTCTAGCACTTTTACCTTCATTGCGAGCAGCAGTGTTAGTGGAGACATCAGGCTGACCTGTGGTGATGGAAGGGGGTTTAACAACTGCTTTACTACAAACACCATTACTGTAAAATCACAAGCAACTCAGAGGGACAGCAAAGATCCAATGACAAAGACAAACAGATTGAATAAACAATTAATTGAACAAACGTTTGTGTTCTTGCTGTCATATTCACCACAGAACTAACATGAGAATTAATAACTACTTTCTCTAAAATCTCCGAACACAGAACTGAAACGGTTAATGTGTCTGTAGCGCTCGTAACTTGAACCACATTAATGGAGTGTCAGGAAACATGGACGAGGTTTACAGACCTTACAGAGAGCACTAAGCGTGTAACTGACCTGAGAAGTTCAATCTTGCTATCCACTGTCGGAGCTCTGGGTTGGACTCGTTCACGTCATCCCTTTTCAACAATTCCAAAAACATTTGGCAGGAAAAGGGACCCTTCTGGTACATTATGTCCAATAGCTTTGTGATCTTTTCAGTGGGATCCTGGATGGACTTCACTGTGGTATATTCGTCCGTAGTGATGAGGTTCCTTGACTGAACATGCTGTAAAATTAACGAATCCCAACGTAGCCATTTAATAAGTTCGACCTTATGATACTTAATGATCTCCATCCTAAAATGAAATAAATGGGCAAACTGTTTTAATAAATACACAGTACCGAACAAATGTAGCAAGCAACAATAAAAAAAAATCACGTAGGAAGTCTTAAGATTAAAGAAGATTTGAGATTTAAGAAGCATTTACTGGAACTACGGTGCCAAGATCAAACCCTGAAAAACAGATGTGACCCGATACTTTCGACCATATAGTGTATCTCAGACTCTTAAACATCACAGACTAAAACCGAAACCAAAATCTAGACGCCAGAACGATCACTCCGCTCCAGGGGCTGCAGATTAGGCAGAATCAGGAAAGTTGTCGTCGTCCAACTAGTGGGACGCTGTCCTGGACTTTGGGAATCGTTTTCTAGTCCTCGCCCAGAACTTTGGAGCAGTAGTCCAGCCTTAGTCTTCTACCTTCAGCACAGCGGTTCCGGTTCCTCTTTCTGGGTGCGTCCCCCTAAATCTCTGTTCTCTTAACGCTGCCGGTGGGTTCTCCAGGATGGATCGTTCTAAGTGTTCTTCAGGTCAACGTTGTAGAGGAACATTCTGGAGGTGGTTTGGTTGGAGCACCAGCCTAAAACTCCTGTGGTCGTCTTCAAACACCTGACTGACCTCGGAAGCGTGAAGCCCGTTATAATTTCACAGTAAAATGAACTGGTGGGAAATTATTTCACTGAAAGCTATCTTGATTAAAATACGTTTCTATGCTTTTCCGGTAAATTGACCAATTTACAGATAGGGTGTTTAGCCAAAACAGGGATGGTTTAATTTATTTAAGATTAAGAGTTAGAATCTCATTGAATCTCTCTTCCACCGACACACTTTCTTCCTATAGAGCATCGTGGTGCCATCTCTTCCCCAGACTATCTTCTTCTGTTGCTTCATTGTCCAATTCTAAGGCTCACATGTCCACTGTAGGAGCTTTCGGTGATGGACAGGAGTCAGCATGGGCACTCTTGACTTGTCTGCAGCTATGCTGCAGGGGGAATTGTACTGTGTGTTCTAACCCATTTCTATCAGAGTCAGTGTGAACTTATTCAGCAGCTCTTATAGGATTGTACCACACAGGCTAGGCTTCGCTCCCCATGTGCATCTGTGACCCTTCTGTACCCAAGACCCGGTCACCAGTTCTCTTTGCCTTTGATAGGTACTAACAAACCAGGAATCCCCCCCCCCACCAACTACCCTCAAGACCATCCTGCTTCCAATGTAAAATTCCAAGAACTGACTGCTCACTCACTGCCTAATGTATCCCAGCCCTTGACAGAAGACACAGTAACAAGATAATCAGTGTTACTCATTTAACATCATGTTGCAGCTGCCTGATGTATTTCAGTTGTCATGAAAGTTTTTTTATATAGGTGTCATAAAGCCTCATGAATAAAGAATATGTAGTTCTGCGTAATGCACTACTGTGATGTGTTTAAACATGGGCCAAAGTGTTTGAGTTATACCGACAAACAAGACCACATGACTTGACCTTGAACTACATGCTGATTCCACTAAATGTTCAACAGGTCCTGCGATATTTACATGAATGGTAGCCATAGTCTTCAACAGTCAAAAAATCTGCATTTTATTGGTAAAATTATTTACTGTAACAAAAGAGCACTGAATGATTTTAAAACAGACAAAAATATTGCAGTGTTCAAAAACACAATTTGGAAATCTGGTACACAGAAAGAATCAAGAATACTATAAACATAACAGCAGAGATGTAAGGGATAACTAGAGGTGATCTGATTGATCTAATCTTCAGAGATTGTGCAAATCAGTCACTTCGTGGTTTTGTAATCTGATGGATATGGAATGTGACATGTTATTTAAATTATTTAATCTAAACACAGAACATTTATATTTATTATCACAGTAAATGGCTCCATGTTTTTCTTTAACCTATAAATTATGATTTTAAATTTGACAAACTCATTCTTCTTCTCTCTTAATGCACTTGTGTATCTTTAAAGACCCTGTGTGCCGGAAGCTCCTCCTGCACTCTGAGCAGTAATACGGTTTCTCTCCTGTGTGAACACGCTGGTGTCGGCGAACATCAGTGGGTCGATTGAAGCTCTTTCCACAGTCTGAGCAGTAATACGGTTTCTCTCCTGTGTGAATGCGTCTGTGTCGCCGAAAATCAGTCTGTCGATTAAAACTCTTCCCACACTCTGAGCAGTGATGCGGTTTTTCTCCCGTGTGAACCCGCTCATGTTGTTTGAGATCACCGTGTTGAGTAAAACCTTTTCCGCACTCTGAGCAGTGATATGGCTTCTCTCCAGTATGAATACGCTGGTGTTGTTTGAGATGACCCTGCTGGGTAAAACTTTTGCCACATTCTGAACAGTAATACGGTTTCTCTCCTGTGTGAACGAGCCCATGTCTTTTCAGATTCATGTTATTAGAAAAACTCTTCCCACACTCTGAGCATTGATACGGTTTCTCTCCTGTGTGAACGAGTTGGTGTTTTTTGAGATGGCCCCGTAGAGTAAAGCCCCTTCCGCACTCAAAGCAGTAATAAGGTTTCTCTCCTGTATGAACACGCCAGTGTTCTTTGAGATGAATCTTTTGAGTAAAACTCTTCCCACATTCTAAGCAATGGTGAGTTCTCTCCTTGTCTGTGTTTTGCTTCATTCTTTTGCATTCCTCAACTTCCTGGATAATTGACATTCTTCTAGATGCCATATTCTCACATTTAGACTCTTTAGTCTTAGATTTAATCTGTTCTCTATGATAGAATCTAAAGTGTTTGTGGAAGAAAAATTACAGTGTGTAAGAACTTGGACAAAAGGAATTGGAGAAAACTTGCTTCAGGACATCAGGTATTTCTAAAATGGAAAAGAAGAAGAAATAATTAATCAAACCTTCTTTTTGAGCAAATGCCAACTGTGTACTTGGTCTCCCCAAACAACACTGACCCTTCATCAAAAGGACCAGACCTCCAATCATGACAGTAATGACATGGCCTGATCAGGGCTGTTTTGAATGCACAAAGTGGGAAATATTTGCACTGAAAAAATTCATAAGAATACAAGTTAGAGTAAATCAAATACTGTGTTGACTGCATTCAGGTTTTCCCCTGGGTGGAGGGCCTGGATGAACAACAGGGTCCATAACCTGTTAACTGCAACTATCTTAGCAACACTTGCACACCCTGACTTTTTCCTTCTCTATCCCAAGAAACAACTGCAGATACTTTCCTTTCTTTGGGCAGATGGTAGCCTAGTGGTTAGGGTGTTCGCCCTACGATCAGGAAGTCGTGGATTTGATTCCCAAGACTGCTAGTGGCACCTGTGAGGTACCCTGAGCAAGGTACCGTCCCTACACACTGCTCCCCGGGCGCCGTGTTCCTGACTGCCCCCTGCTTCACTTGGTGAATGGGTTAAATGCAGAGGAGGAATTTCGTGCTGTTCACACTGTGTGCTGTGGTGTGTTCACGTATGACTGAATGATCACTTTACGCTCCTCTCCTCTCCTCAACCTTCTGTGTATTCTTCCATATGAGCCAGTGAGATGTTCCCACCTGTTCCTTGGATGATATATGTCCTGTACTGCAACCAGAGAGAAATAACAACAGCTGAAACATGGTAGAGAAAATCACATCTAGACTCAGATCATTTCTGCTGACCAATATCTCACTGGAGTAACTGCTGTCATCTTTTTCACAGTGGGGAACTGAAAACATCAGCATCTTTACTGCTTTCTGTTTCCTCCTCAGCCTTCTCACGTTACCCACCTCTCCAACCTCTGATGATTTGTTAGTGTTTCTGACCGTCTTTTTATCCTTCTCTGCTCAATACATCATTCCTCATCCCAGTCCCTGAAGATCAGACACCTACCAACATCCAGCATTTAAACCACCTGCCCACTGAACCTCATCCTGCTCCAGAAAGACAAATGTATTTAGTACTTCATACTTATTTTAGCTGTGAAGTAAAAAACAATGGCTAGACTGGGCCACTGAGTAGTGTTGGTTGTTTACAAATCTACTGTTTTAGATGGCAGAATACGTATTCTCCGCAATGCACATCACAGCCATGTATTGCAGTATCGAATTTAATGCATCATTACACCTTTATTATTACACATATCCAAAATAAGACAAATGCTAAACCTAACTAATATTGGGAAATTAATAGACATTTTGAAAACGACTAGATTAGACTCCTGTACCATGTAAGTGACTGGTAGCCCTGGACTCTGGACCATGATCTTTAGATCCCTCATTCATTCAGACACCCCATCCAAACATTACCGGCCCTCAAGACGTCGTTCATCTACCAGCTTCAGTTTTCCTTCCATATTTACTCACAAAACAACAGTCCACACACCCTGGGTCATCTCAGTGTACCTCTTTTTCAGACTGTTTATACCTGCACACACAGTCCAACATGGTACAGCATAGGAACCACAATAAACTGTATTTTAGAGCATTCATCCTGAATATAATATGCATACAAAAC
Organism: Bryconaethiops microstoma; assembly: GCA_037577275.1. Taxonomy (NCBI): domain Eukaryota; kingdom Metazoa; phylum Chordata; class Actinopteri; order Characiformes; family Alestidae; genus Bryconaethiops; species Bryconaethiops microstoma. The sequence goes on along the minus strand of JBBJLS010102102.1, from coordinate 2,705 downwards.
AGAATCATGTACTCGTTTTCCCTCAAGTAATGAGGAGCTGAACCTACCGTTCCCCAGTCCAGTGTGGAGAAAGGCTTGTCTCCACGTTCTGCTCTTCACACAGTGAACATCTCCCGGAGCATTTTGTGTGGACAGTTGAAAAAAAATCTGTTATCTTACTCACCTGTTTCTCTCCTCCAGCAGCACTATAGATGCTCGGAGGCGTGGACTACTGACCACAGTAGATCTTCTGCTTCTCCACTTCACTGGTCTTGGAGAACCCTAACTGTAGAAGTAGCGCCTCCACCTGGACTGCAGGGGGATGATCACAGGACCTGCTGGAGCTAAGGGGAGGAATATTTTTACTTCCCACCCGTATTCCGACTCACACGTTACGATTGGCTAGTAGTTTACACGAACCTCAGCTAATCCGGGGGACCAAAACAGTGTATAAACTTTTGGTAAAACCGTGCTGTTCTCAGCATGAATTAATCTTTAATTAAATGGTGTTTATATTCGCTCTGTGCTCGATATTCCTCCTTTTCCTGGTCAGTTATGGGCTCCACTGACAGACTAAACTCCTCTGTTTATGTTAAGGTAAGATAAAATGCCTTTATTGCCACTGTATACAAGATACAGTGACATTGCAGGCGCCCTTCATAGCAATCCAGCGCTGTTCTCTGCGTTGCCATGGCGACGCGAACGTCCAATCGGCGGGCTGCATTTTGATTCCGTTAGCCAATAGCAGCGCAGAAGACGGCCGCGAGGCTGAAAACGGAGCTGCTATTGGCTGGAGGAGCTCTCTGAACCCCACTAATACTGAACCCCAGAAACACAACTGAGACTCTGAAAAACCTTTAAGACAGGACTGCCATCAGCTACTCTAGGATTATTAATTAGTTTCTGTTGTTTCAGTGTCATAATAAAGGACAGCTGGTGGCCTAACAGTTAGGGAGTCCCTGTGATTAGAAGACATGCTTGATCGAATCCTAGGACTGGTAGTGGCACTACTGAGGTACCCTTAAGCACAGAACCATCCTCACACACTACTCTAGGGATCAGTATTATTAGTTTCTGTTTTTTCACTTTCATGATGCTTATTATTGTCATTGGTAATGATGGCAGTAATAATAGTAGTAATAAAATGACCAATCTGTCTTGCCTGAACACACCACAGCACACAACATGAAATTCTTTCCCCCATATTTAAGCCGTTTAACCCATTCATCAAGTGAAGCAGTGGGCAGTCAGGAACACAGCCCCTGGGAGCAGTGTTTGGGGACGGTACCTTGCGCAAGGGTACTTCAGTTGTGCCACTAGCAGTTTTTGGGATTCAAACCTATGACTTTCTGATTGCAGGGGCAACAACCTAACCACTAGGCCACCAGCTGCACCATAATATAACAACAATAATCTTTCTCTGCTTTCAGCTGCTCCCGATTAGGCGTCGCCACAGCAGATCAACCGTCTCACTTTCCTTCTGTCCTCTCCATCTTTCTCACTCACACCAACTACCTGCATTTCCTCTGTCACCACATCCATAAACCACCTCTTCTCCTCTACCCTGCTGCCCCTGCAACCAGAAGGTCATAGAATCAAATCCCAAGACTGCCAGTGGCACCACTGAGGTACCCTTGAGCAAGGCACCGTCCCCACACACTGCTGTCCGGGCGCTGCATGTTGCTTCAATTGGTGAATGGGTCAAATGCTAAGAACAATTTCATGCTGTTCACAGTGTGTGTTGTTTACGCATGACAAATGGACACTTAACACACTCCTTCAGGACCAAAAACAACACAAGACTACATATTGTGTGATCAGGACTGGACTACCCAGAGTGCAAAAAACACAAGGCAAATTAACATGATAGTTCTTTCTGTGGTGAGTGCTTTCACATAAACTTCGCAGTGTTTTTTTTTTTTTTTTTAAGGAAAAAGTTCCTTCTTGAAAATGATGTCCCAAGTATATCAGTGCAGCTGATGAATTTGGGACAGCTAATCAGAATTCATGTTTTATCTATGTCCCCAAAACAGGTGTTTCAAGTATTCAGCAGATTTCAGTTATGTTCATCATTTAATATATCATCAGTACATAACCTCCAAAAGGGACATTTGAATTGCTACATTTCTGTATATTAATGTAAGTAAAACAGCTCTATGAAACTTAATTTGCACATTTTGCATATGAAAATAAGGTGTACAAAGAAAAAAAAACATTTAATATGAGAGCTTTGCTTTTAAAACTATATTTTGCTTTACATATATATTTTGCTGTATATACACATATATACAGTAATGCCAAGAATTATTCATACCCGTCTAATTATGAGTTAGTTTTATTCAACCAGCAAATTTCTACTTGATTGGAAATGACACAGGTGTCTCCCAGAAGATAAGACAACATACAAGAGGCATCATTGTGGAAAAAAATATTTCTCAGCTTTTATTTACATTTGAACAAAAAGTGGCATGTACAAAACTATTCATACCTTTGGCAAACTGTCACAGTCTATGAGAAAATCCGAAGTTCTATACCATTCCAAATAGTCCAAGCTGTCCTAAAGCATCCTAATGTAGCGCCCCTAACAAGCCTATTATGGCGCTCCCTGAGTTCTTTTATTATTTCCTAACTAAATATACCTAATTTTAGGTTGCTAAGATGTACCACTCTATGGTCTATATGAATTTTACACAGTTAATTATATGCATATCCCTCACAATACACAA
>JBBJLS010102056.1:0-20120 GCA_037577275.1 Bryconaethiops microstoma | reverse complement strand
GGCAGTATAAATACTTTGGGGAGAGGGCAACTAATGAGTCCCAGCTGAGTCTAACAGCTGATCAGCGTCAGCTGTTATTACTGATTAGATCCCCGCTCTAGGTTGCCCTCTAGTGGTCATGATCCGGAACCGTGACAAGCAGCTGTTTCAGCAGTACGGCATGTGGTCACCAATGTAGTCTATTATTCTGTTCTGGTTTCATGTCTGCTCTCTCTCGGACCTGGCTTGTGGATTCTCTTGGTTGCTTAAGGAGAACCTCTGTCTCCATAGCAGTAAGAAGTCTTCCTCTTTGATATCTATCAGGTGAACTTTGATTTGGCCCTCTCTGTCTCTCTCTGTTTCTAACTAGTAAACAGCACAACAGAAGCACCCTCAGGCTGGGCTTACCCCTTGTAGCTCCTGCACGGTGCTGAGTGTATGTGTATCCTCAGGCTCCTGGATTGGAGCATAACCTGCATCAGGACTGTTCCAGTTGGATCAGTGGACCCAACCATCAGCTGAACGAGTCCCTATTCACATGGTTTAGTGAGAGAGAGACTGCCTGTGTTTCAGTGCTATCTAGCATGGTGTTCTCAAGTGACTGTTTAAGTATTTGTATGATTAAAAGTACTTTATGTTTTGTAACTCCTGCATGTGCGTCCTCCTTCTCTAACATCAATTAGGTATTCAGATTTTATATGACATTAATATAGACTACTGTGTCCAAATGTTCTAATTTTTTAGAAAATGAAAGTCATAATCCAAGGTATATATGTATATATTATTTTAAGTGAAACTTGGATATTGGAGCAGACAAAAAAATGACCTGCATTTGTAGTCTATTTTCATGTGGCATTAATCGACAGGCAACAGAGTGTAATGCTCTTTTAAAATACTTTCAAAAGGCAATGAGTCAGGTCACCCTACTTGTGCAAGGTTGTCATTAATCAGGATTGCTCATAGCATTATTACAATAATATTTTTTGCAGGCACCTTTCATGGTACTCTAGGAGACCTTGCAGTACACGGTAAAATCAAACATTCAGTAGTGTGCAACAGCATAACAAGACATTAAATGCAGCATAACAAGTTAAAATAACATAATAGCATAAGCCAGACAGAATGAGCAAGTTTAAAGAGGTGTGTTTCAAGGCAGGATTTGAAGATGAAGAGAGTTCAGGAATTGGAGTACTGGGGTGGTGAAACATCAACATTTAATGTGCAAAACCTTGGGAAAAAAATGAAGCTTACTAATGTGGTTTCCAGACCGGTGCTTAAAATTTCCTTTGCAGAGTGAGGAAATATTAATTCCTCCTGCCAGCATGCATGAATTGGCTGATTTTTATTCCCTCTCCTTGTAAAACCTGTTTCTTCACTGCATTTTCCGATGCCCATCAAGATGATGCATTGACTTGGGGCCTAAACAGGGGCTGTAACACAAAACAATTACTCTTTTCGGTTTTTTTTGGTGTGATGGCTTTTGATGCTTTAATTTGTCATGAAAATCTTTGAATGTATGAGCAAATTTTTCCTGTGTGATTAAAAAGATTTCATATACATCTCAGCAGCGCCACAGATAAAGAGGAGATGACAATTTTGTTATTAGTATTAGTGTCACATCCCCAGTCCGCTGTTTCAGTTTTTGTCAGGGACTTTTAGTTTGACTGGGGGTGTGGTCTCATCTCTGGCAGATGGAAGCAATAAGGGCTCTCAGCTGCCAGGGATAAGACTTACCTGTACCATGTGTTTTGAGTTTAGTTTCTCCTTAAATAACCCACCTTTGTGTTCCTCGAGTGTCGGTTTACCAACATGCTGGCCTGAGTTGTGTTTGGCCAGATTCTCGTGCTTTATTAGAGTTTTGGCCCCCATACCTCTTTGTTTTTGTTATGAATAAGAAAAGAAAAACCATGGAAGTCTGCTCCTGCACCTCCTTTCCAAACAGGCACAGCCCAGATGTGACAATTAGTAGGTCATTCACACCACACTGTGACCTTTTCACACCAAAATATGGAAGGTTTGTATAAAAAAATTGATACAATTTTGTTTTACAGTAATATTAGACAGGCACCATTATGGTACAGTGGGTAGTGCTGTTGCCTCACACCTACAGAGTCGGTGGTTTGAATCTGGGTCCTTAGGTGCATTAGGTGAACAGGGGATTAAAAATTGACTGTGTGTGTGAGAATGGTGTGTGTGCCCTGCAGTGGTCCCTGGCTTGTGCCTGTTGACCCTGAACTTCTCAAGGTATGTTTCAGCTAGTAATAACATTTCCAGTCAAAAGTTTTGCACACTACAAGTTTTTAAACTACAGATTGTTTAACTTGTTAAACATTGGAAAGTTGTTGAATGAACAACTGTAAATGAAAATCTGTCAAATAAAACAAGTTTTGTTTATAACAATGGAACAAATATCTAACAGTTCATGTCTGACATCCTATTAACTGGTTGAGCATTGATCTAGAGTCAAATTCTAGACTGTTCTTTAACTTTAAATGCACGAGTTCACTGTCATCACTTTATAGCTCATTAAATATAACATGCCTGGTGATCCACATTATAACTAATAGGTCAACAGTCATTAGTAAAAAAAAAAAAAAAAAAACCTCTTCTAAGAATAATAAAGAAATTCAAATGGTGAACATGTAAATTTATTTTCTAGCAAAGAATATTGAGTGTATTTTCAGTAAAATGCGATCCACTATGTCTTTAAGCTAGTGTGCCAACTTCATACATAGCACACAGGCAGCATCTGTCAGAAACGGGTTTGCTCACTGGCTAACTGTAGTTGCACATAAGTCACTGCAGTGACCCCAATGACACCCTCTATTTACACTTTTAACTACAGAACATGATGCAGCACTTTTGCTGTAGTGGGTTATCGATATTAGCTTGTTGACTAATGATGCCTGCATGGAAGTCATTGCACCCCTTCCAAGTCCACCCCTAGCCACCAACCAAGCCAGTAAACAACCCTGCTGGTTGCTGGAGGATTTTTACTTTGCCCAACTATTTTTTCCTCTCATCTAGGAAATACTGGTCATCTACGTCAGTCTCTTACTACTCATAGTACTACTATTCACGTACATGCTTTCAGAATGCAGCTAGTATCATTACCAGAATCCCTTCAGCAGAACATATTACTCCTGTCCTCCAGCAACTTCACTGGCTCCCAGTTAAATAACGGATCAACTATAAGATCCTGCTTCTTACTTAACCTCTAACTGCCGTATCTTTCTGATCTACTTCACATCTGCTCACCTTTTCGTATTTTAGATTGTTCTCTTCATTCAATCTCACTATACCTCCTGTCCGCTGCCTGTCATTTTTGAAGATCTCTTCCACAAGACATCCGTAGTACTGACTCTCTTCCAGTCTTCAAATCTTGCCTTAAAACACACCTCTTTAAACTTGCTTATTCTATCCAGCACTAATGGCTTATGCAATTATTATATTATTTTAACTTATTATGCAGCATTTTATGTCTTATTACACTGTTGCACACTACATGCTTTTCAAACACTTTTAAATGCTAATGATGCAAAACCTTCACTACAAACCACAGATATTAATGCCAGAGGGTCCAAGCATGTCCATTAACACATCCCCTGCTTATAAAGTCAAGAGATAATGGGGTCTGGTCATATAGAAAGACCATGAGCACTGCATGATGATCATATACCCCACCTTGGTTTGAAAATATACAGCTCATCTACTTTTCTATTTAGAAAAGCCCAGCAATTGAATACAATGTCAACACATTGTATTCAATTGCTGGGCTTTTCTAAATAGAAAAGTAGATGAGCTGTATATTTTACACCTAAGATGTTGAGTGTCAGCAGTTTTTCTCTCATTTGTCCAAAGTGAAACTGCATTAAATGTTAGGGAAACAGAAGGGTCCTGGCAATGCAGGAGAGATGAGATTGAGTGATATTTGTGCAAGAGCACCAGCTGGGCCACATCCTGCTTAAAAAGGCAAGATAGTCTTTCCAGTACATTGGGAGCTCAGAGCACAAACTTTCTTACTGAAACAGAAAAAAGCAAGGATATGTCCTTTTGAATTGGGACACTATTCTATGCAGACATCATTTAATTGATTAGAGCACAATTTACTTCCAGTACTGTTAAGACCATACTGGGAATTCCCAGGCTTTAGGCACTTTTCCACAGGTATATAGGAACCGTGCTGCGATGGTACAAAACAGTGAGTGTATCTCAGCCCAGTAATGGGGATTCTGACTCAATTCTCTCCTCACAGTTTGTGGCCGGTCATCGTCCCAAAGCTGTGAAATTTTGGAATTTTCAGTTCGTCAGAGCTGCTTTTGAAACTGTGGTCTTTCATTATTTATAGTCTTGTTTAGTTCTAAATGTTTTTTCTTGAGGAAAACCTAAGCCAGCTAACTTCTTAGCGATGTCCTGGTACACCTTTTTCTTACAACATTAAAAGTAAATTTGTTGCCATCAAAGCCTGTACAGTAACAATAAACAAAGGCCTCTTTCCAAGTTGTAATGACAACCTTTTGACTAATCAGAAAGCAGTGATGCAGTCAGCTTGGCTGCGGCCAGCTTTTAGCCCTACCATTGAACGGCTCGGGTACGGCTCTCTTTATTCGTAATGGAAAGACATTTGTTTTCCACTAAATGGCAAATTTGGTCAACAACTAGCCTCAATCCCTGCCGACACGTAATGTCCAACAAATGTCTTATTTTATCTTGTGATTTACATTTTCTTTATCTGCTTATTTTGCTTTTAATTTACCAAAATGTCAATTAATTTTGCCCTGACCATCTCCAACCTCTCTACATTCCTTAAGATTAAACATTCTGTTTGTTACTGTCCCTTTAAGACTCATACACATATGTAAATGAGCTCTGTCCTGAGTGGTTGCACTGTTTTGTAGCTAATTCAGACTGAAACACTCCGCTTGAATCATTCTGCTTGAATGGACAGGGTCTTGCATGACATCACAAAAACTATATCTTAAAGAGACCGGTATATGTAGATAAACTTTGCTGTCATTGGCTTTGCCTTTTATTTTGCCTGATTGAAAAAAGCAATCAATGTTGAAACATGCTTTATAACTTCATTGTGAATTACCAGGGCTAAGCAGGGCTAAACAGTGGTATATATGCAAATACAAGGCTGTTTGTGGCAACACAAGTCAATTTTTTTGAGCTTCATTTACCTACATGGGCTTATTGGTCTGGGTAGTAAACTGAATGTTTGGTTTTGAATTCAATTTTATTTATATAGCGCTTTTTACAACCAGGCTGTCACAAAGCAGCTTTACAAAGTCCAGGTCCAAGCCCCTAGTGAGTAAGCCAAAGGCCTCCTCAGGTTGACCCAGAGAGAAGGAACGATAATCTTTATGGGGATAAATAACAAGAGAAGGCCTTAATGAACAAGACAGATAGTGAAACCAACTCTGTTAGCCATAGTGGGCCTAAGTGTCCAGAGAGGTAAGTATTGCTGGAAGAGGAACTGAGAGTCCGTAGTCCATAAACATCAGGAGCAGGAGCAACAATCTCTGGCAGAGCTTTAGGCAGCGGTTTCCCCAGCTTGGGAAGGGCCCGAGTGGAGTAGGGACCAGTCAAGGGCAATTTCCCACGGTCCGGCAAATGTGCAGCAGTTCCCTCTGGAGGAAACAGAGGAGAGAGTTAGTTCTGTTTAAATTTGCAGAGGATTATTTATATCTGTGAGAAGTGCAAGTTAAGACTCCGGTATATCTAGCTAGAGCAGCCTAGCTAGAAAGAGCAGAACCGAGAGGTATGATGGGCATGAGAGTGACCTGGGACACTGGCGCACCTCCACTCCGCCGTCACAAACCTGAGTGATCGTGAGGAGTGATGGGGCGACAACACCAGTGTCTCAATTTACTTGAATTCTCTGTGCTCACCGCCTCCTGGCTCTACACCTTCCATCTTACAGGAAAAATTAAATGCAAACAGCCTGATTTAAACAAGTATGTTTTCAGCCTGGACTTAAAAACTAAGACTGTGTCTCGAATGTTGTTTGGAATAGCATTCCAGAGCTTGGGGGCTACATATGAGAATGCTCCTTCCCCCTGATGAAGCTTTCATAATTCTGGGTACAAGTAAGTAGTCAGCACCTTGAGATCTGAGTGACCGCGGAGGTTCATAGTAGAAGATAAGTTCACAGAGGTAATCAGGTGCAAGGCCATTTAAGGCTTTATATGCCATTAGTAGAATTCTGTGGTCAATACAAAATTTGATTGGAAGCCAATGAAGTCTAGATAATATTGGGCTAATGTAGTCGAATTTCCTAGTTCTAGTGAGGACTCTAGCTGCCGTATTCTGAAAGAGTTGAAGCTAGTTTGGGTTTTTGTTGGAGCAGCCTGACAAGAGGCTGTTACAATAATCGAGTCTGGAAGTAATAAAGGCGTGGACTAGATTTTCTGAATCATGGAGACATCTTAGTTTGGTAATCTTTCATAAATGATAGAAAGCTAATTTGGTAACGGTACTTATGAGTGTCGAATGAAAGATCGGGATCCATAGTGACACAGAGATTCTTAAGAGTTAACGTTGGAGAGGCTGAGGAACCAGCAAGATCAAGCATTAGACCTGACAGTTTGTTTCTAGCAGCTTTTGGACCTAGAAGAAGGACCTCAGTTTTATTTGCGTTGAGTAAGAGGAAGTGACAATGCAGCCCCCAATCTTATTTAATCTAGGTTTATCATCGGGATTCAATCGTGTCGAATGACGCACTAAGGTCGAGCAGAACCAGCAGACAGTAAAAGATCATTTACTATCTTTACTATGGCTGTTTCTGTGCTATGATGAGGCCAGAACCCATATTGAAATCTTTCAAATATACGATTTTTGTGTAGTAATGAACATAACTGGTGGGCCACAACCTAGAAATGGAAGGTTAGAGATAGGTTGATAGTTTGAGAGCTTGCATGGATAAAGGTGCGTTTTTTTTTAACAGAGGTTTAATTTAAAGAATTTCAGTAAATGTATAAGAAGATAAACCTTTATTAGTCCCACAAGTGGGAAATTCGCTTGTAATGGCAGAAAGTGGACAGTACAAAGATAAGAGCAGCAAAATTGAGAAGAATAGAATAAAATAAAAATAGGCCAAAGTACTGTGCCGCAAAATATTAAATAAAAAATTCTCTCAATATTGTACACAATATACACATGTATGTTAACTGTAAGCAGACTAAATTGCACATGTTGTATAAAATCCACAGTATAGTACCGCCATATAGTATAAAATAAAAGTTCAGATGTACAGTCTAAAAAATGTACAGTATATAATCCACAGTATATAAAAATGTACAGTTATATCCAAAAGTGTACAGTATGTAGCATTAGCAGTGCACCATTTTAAATTGCACATTCTAATTTGCACATTCTGCCCAGCAGTAATAGCTTCACCCAAACATTGCACATATCGTAACAGAACAAACATTGCAGTTAGTAAATTGCACTTAGTAATAATACTGCACATAAGACAAATTAGCTAAATATGTTAAATATGTTTAATACTGATAGGTGAGGCCCGATAATTACTGGTAGGATTTCTTTAAGTTTGTTTGTCAGACTGGGTTAAAAGATGCCAGTTTCTCAACTACAGCTGAGATTTGAACAGTATCTGTGTCTGCTGAATCGAGTGGCAAATGTGGTTGAGTCGAATTTCTAGGTTGAATTTCTTTTCTGAATATTTCGACTTTATTATTGGAAAAAGTCAATAAAAACGCCACTAGTAAGATTTGCAGGAACCTGTGGTTCTGCACCTCCCTGGTTCTTAGTTAGTTTAGAAATTGTACTAAACAGAAACCTGGGGTTATTTTTATTAGATTCAATGAGGGATGATAGATAGGCCGACCGTGCCATGGTAAGTGGTCTGTTGTAGTCCCTAAGGCTCTCCTTCCAGGCGTAGTGGAAAGATTCCAAATTAGTTGATCGCCATTTGCGTTCTAGTCTGCGCGCATTTTGCTTTAAAGCACGTGTTTGATCATTATACCAGGGAGCCAGCTCTTTCTGTCCAACATTTTTTACATCTTAGATGTGCGATGTAGTCAAGTGTGGATTAAAGAGAGTTCTCGAGGCTTTCAATTAGGTTATCAAGATTTGCTGGACAAGATGGAGTGCCAAATGGGTTTCATATTTCTGGAAAATTCTCAATAAAACTATGAGCTGTGGCAGACGTAATTGCATGATTAATATGAAAGCCTGGGGACGTGCTTACATTATGATTATAATAACACTATGGGCGCCCATGAGCCTGTTGCTGGTTTACCTTTTGGCAGGTGCTGAGATGCTCTGGAGATGCACTGATCCAAACATTTATCCATCACAGTTTGGCCCTCAGTAGCAGGTTGTTCAGGTCTGCGGCAGGTTGTCCAGATTGGGTTGTTGATGCTTGTGAACAAATTCTCAGAGGGGTTGCAGCTTTGACTTGTTTGCAAAGAGCAAACTTTCTCCAGTTCTTGGCAGGCTAAAACAGATGTCTCTCTCTTCCGGAAAGCCCTAATGCAGTCTTTTCTGACAACAAAACATTTTTTCACATCTAAACTTATCCACTCTTTCACATAAACACCAAGGTTCTCTGGAGTAATAGAGTAATCCTTCTTGGCCCTCACATGGGTCAGTTTTATGCAGAGCACATGGTGTAGGTGAAGACAGCATTCAGTTGAATTTTTCATTGATTTGAATTTATTTTAATTTGATTTAAAAGTTAATTGAAAGAATACTGAGGTGAGCATACATACTTTAACCAAATATGAATACAGGTCAGTAAATACACACCATTCTAACAACATATCAGTGAATCTGAGATTAACCCATAGAAAATTGCAAAAGTATTCAACCTCCTTGAACATAACCAGCATTTTTTGGACTATAAATGACACTTTTGTCTAGTCAGGGGGCAGGAAGATCTGGGAGATATTTTTTTATGTTTTTTTTCCTAATTTATGCATTTTTCTGACTTCGAACTTGTATATCATGCTCTCCAGACTTCATTAGTGTACCTTTCCTTCAGGTTAAATAAACACTGATATTTCTAATATTTTTTTATGTTCATAAATGTGAATTCCTGATGATATCCAGGTAAGTGGAAATGATATTTTCCACCCTTTGAGTAAGTTTAGTGTCCTGGTTCCCTCTTACTCCTGAATGAAGGCAGGCACGTGGACAGACTTTCATACTTGATATTCTTTTATTTAATCAAAGCAAAACAAAAGGCACAAGGGCCAGAAACCAAAACTCAATACTTTGAATCAAAAGGAGTCAGGAGAAACACAAAACACAAAGCAGTATGACACAAAAGTATCCCTAAAGAACTCTTTCTCCTGAGCACACCAGCAGCTGAAACAAATAATGACATAAAACAAACCTGGTTTGCTCAGGAAATAAACACCACAAAACCCTGGCGACCTCTAGCGGCTACCCACACTCACTGTCCCCAGACCTGACAGTACACCCCCCTAGGGCGCCAGATCGGGGCGCCAACCGCCCACCAAAACACCCCAAGGGTGGAGGAGGGGTAGGCGTTGGCAAAGTGCAGCATCCTGTGAGCCCCACCCAGCTGCATCTCGCAGGACGGCATCGGATGGGTCCCGTGGGACGCTCCCATTTGGGAGTCCAAGTCCTTGTGGGTGGAGCCCCCTCTGGGGAGCCCCTCACTGTCCTCGGGGGCGGAGCCCCCTCCGGGGAACCCCTCAATGTCCTTGTGGGCAGAACCCCCTACCGGGAGCCCCTTACTGTCCTTGTGGGTGGAGCCCCCTCTGGGGAGCCCTTCACTGTCCTTATGGATAGAGCCTCTGGGACCGAGCTCCCTTCATGGAGCCCCTCAGTGTCCTCTTAGACCGAGCTCTCAACTTGGACCCCTCCGTGTCCTCCGGGACCGAGCTCCCGCCGTGGAGCCCCTCTGTGGCCTCCTGGACTGAGCTCGCTCCGTGGAGCCCCTCTGTAGCCTCCGGGACCGAGATCCCTCCATGGAGCCCCTCTGTGTCCTTCGGGATTGAGCTCCCTCCAAGATCGAACGCCCTTCTGGGAGCTAATCCGTTGCCCCTGAGTCCCCTCTGGCAAGCTCCTCCAGAGCTCTGCAAGACCCCAGTACCCCCCCTTAAAATGTTTTGGGGGAGACACCCAGCTGCACCCCCCTTCCAAGGGCACGCCACGAGCGTACTAGGAGGGCCTGGTCCCCTCCAGGGCGTTGCTGGGGTTTTCAGCCCTGCTACTGGGGGTTGCGGCCCTGCTACCGGGGTTAGCTGCCATGCTACCAGAAGTAGCCTTTGCTCCTCCACTACTGGGGATAGTCGGGGCGCTGCTACTGGGGATAGCCGGGGCGCTGCTACTGGGGGTAGCCAGGGCACTGCTACTGAGAATAGCCTCAGGGCTGCAACAGGGGTTAGCTTCAGGGCTGCTACAGGGGTTAGCCTCGGGGCTGCTACCTCACAAACACTCACTGGAACTGGGGCTGTAGCGGCACGAAGACTCTCTGGAGCTGGGGTTTAGCTCTCTTGCTCAGCGGCTTGGCATTCTCGCATGTCGGCTTGGCTCTCTCACTCGTCGGCTTGACTCTCTCGCTTGTTGGCTTGGCTCTCTTGTTCGACTGCTGGCCTCTTTCGCTTGACTGCTGGGCTCTCTTGCTCGACTGCTGAGCTCTCTCGCTTGGTGGCTGCTTGGCGGTGAGATGGGCGGCATAGCCTCAAGGCGTAGCTGCTGTTGGCTGATGGCTGCGACCACATTCGTGAGCTTGTCCAACTGGCCCTGCTACTCCTCAATGTCCTGCTCAAGATCCCTCGGAGCCAGTGGAAGGACTGGAAAAGCATCAGGGACTCTATCCCTCATCGCCGGCGCCTTCGCCGGTATGCTCAAGGTGGACTTCCTTGCCCGTTTCCTCCTTGCTGGTTGAGGGTCTTGGCAGGACGCCAGCGGGAGGACCGGAAAAGCACTCGTGGCCGGTGCCTTCATCGGGGTGCTCAAGGCGGGCTTCCTTGCCCACTTCCTCCTCGCTGGCTGAGGGGCTAGCCAGTTGGCTTTGCCATAGGCAGCCATGTCACGCTCTATCAGCTGCATGCCTCCCACACCTCATCTGCTGTGCCTGCAGTTGGAGGGTCGGTCCATCTGTCACGGTTCCCCCTTACTCCCGAACGAAGGCAGGCGCGTGGGCAGACTTCCATACTTGATATTCTTTTATTTAATCAAAGCAAAACAAAAGGCATGAAGGCCAGAAACCAAAACTCAATACATTGAACCAAAGGAGTCAGGAGAAACACAAAACACAATGCAGTATGACGGTGAGCCAACAATTATTGTCGGTCCCTAAAGAACTTACATACAGAACCTCTTTCTCCTGAGCATACCGGCAGCTGAAACAAATAATGACATAACACAAACCCAGAGTGCTCAGGAAATAAACACCACAAAACCCTGGTGGCCTCTCGCAGCCGCCCACAGTCACTGTCCCCAGACCCGACACTTAGAGCTTCCAGAGCATGGGGGATAAATACTTATGCATATACTTTTCAGTTTTTTATTGTCTATTTTCTTTCATTAAAAAATGTTGTTTTCAAAAAATGAGCTTGCAGTTAAAATATTGATAGTGAAATATAGAAATGTATTAAAAAATTCTACATAAATACCTTTTGTAATCAAGATGAACAAATACTTTCACTAGGCACTCATAATGTATACTCATCACGTCTTACAGCAAAGTTCTAGTGAAAGTTTACTTTGGCTTAGAATGCAGTCCAAAAACCTGACATGTATAGTCATGGCTTCTGAGCTTGTTTTGAAGAGGGAGGGCGAAAGTGTGATGGCGGAGCGGGGGATAGAGATAGAGAGAGGGAGCAAGTGGGAGAGAGAGAGAGAGAGAGAGAGAGAGAGAGAGAGAGAGAGAGAGAGAAAGAGAGAGAGAAAGAGACATATCCAGTAACACAGCATTTGTGGCGAGTTGGAAAAGTACCCCCACATTCTCAGACAAGCTTGAGCATGTGTGATTCTTTTACACACAAAAAAGAACCTGGCATCAGGTGAGAATCTTGAGCGTCTCTGGTATTTAATGCCAGTGTTGTAGGCAACAACCAGCAATTACTGCATCCAGGATTGTTATAATTTTTCACTAAAAATACAGCTTTTTATTATGAGTGCTTTATGTACCTCCAGGACAAGGAACATATTATTACACATTATTGTGTCCACATTGGCCATTCTGAGGGGGGAGAAATTGTATTGTACAGATAGTAGCGCGATTGGAGGGCAGCAGTTGATGGGGTGGGGCTTCTGGATGGGAAATAGTGGTAGAACCTCTACTAGCCTAATAGAGAAACAACACTTAAATTTCACTCTCAGGATAAGGGTTTTGCAGCACTTCCGCAACAGGTAAGTGTGTTTTCCACAATTCTTTTCAGATGTGAAAGATGGCTTGTTCTTGTAAGTGATGCACAGTTTTCTCGGTAAAGTAAAGACAACTAACAGCGTATCATAATAATCTATAACAGGGTTGTCTTATCTGCAAGGGGCTGCAAGTTTTGAGATAAAGCAGAAGTACGCATGATCTGTTGTTTGAAGACTAAGACTAAGACCAACTGATCTCCAAACAATTGGACACAGATGCTCTCATGCTTGTTAGAAATGAAAACCTGCAACCACATAATCTATAATCTATGGTTTGTGTATAATGAAATATATAGCATATGTATAATGTAATATCCAGGATTATATGTATAATGTGAACATTTAATGAAAAAGCAACTGACAGCCCAGTAGTTTATTTTTTCTTTTAAAGTGAAAATACAGCAAAAGTCTTAAGCAACCCCTCATTCCTTTATATTTTGCTAGGAAAATACATACAACAGGTTGGTTCAGTGACTTATTGCAACATTTATGGCAAAAATGCACATTAAACAGTATAGAACACAAAGAGAGTTTAATTCTAATCAGCTGTAAAGTCAGTATTTGTTCTGACCACCGTTCACAGCCTGAACTCTTTCTTGTAATTTCTT
This sequence comes from Bryconaethiops microstoma, assembly GCA_037577275.1. Taxonomy (NCBI): domain Eukaryota; kingdom Metazoa; phylum Chordata; class Actinopteri; order Characiformes; family Alestidae; genus Bryconaethiops; species Bryconaethiops microstoma. The sequence continues at coordinate 7,161 of JBBJLS010102056.1, read as the reverse complement.
TTAGTATATTCAGGAATAGTTCTCCAGGCTTCTTAAAGGACTTTCCAAAGCTCTTCTTTGGATGCTGGCCGCCTTTTGTTCTGTTCTTTGTTGAGACGATCCCACACTGTTTCAATAATGTTGAGATCCGGGTTGAGTAATAGTGTTCCATCGTATTATTTTTCTATCGAGGCGTGTGTTTGGGATCGTTGTCCTGCACAAAAATGAAGCTGTTGCCAACCAGACACTTTGCAGATGACACTATGGGGTGACTCAAGTACTGTACATTATGTTGTAACAAATAGATACTCTCACTAATAAAGGTAATTTCACAATTTTTATGTTTCTCACCCCTTTATCTGAGGTAGCTTGCTGGGACTGTAGAGTAACATTTGTAGATTAGAGACATTAGTTTGATTTTAATGAAGGCTTTGAGTGCAATTATTCTGAAATTTACCGATCCACCATAATTCGACTTTTTAAAAATTGGATTATGCGTACATATGCGTTATATAATGAGTTATGTATACATGTGGTGCATTTGAAAAGCACCATGTGCTCAGTCTGTTCAAGATGAGTCCCCAAAATTAACAGAAAACTGAAATGATGAAGATTAAATGCAAGAAAAACACCAAATTATCCAAATAAGCAACAAAAACAAATACTTTACTTTCTGGATATTTCCTCCATTCCACACACCAGTATTTCCTTAATCAGTTTTAAAACACTTTCAAACAGGCCTGAACGTTTTTTAGCACAGGTATGAAGGATTGAACTTTTCTTTTTTAGCGCAGGTATGAGAGTTTGAAACCTACTGCTGCACGGTGTGGCATCAAATCAAAGCACAAATCTGCATCATGCCCACTAATACCATATCTGTCAATTGTGTTTAATGTGCATTTTCATGGACGGTTTCGTGCACCATCACACATTTTTAAAGCATTAATGTGTTCACAGTACAACTTGTTACTGCAAGACCTTGCAGCAAGTGATAGAATGCATGCTTTGGATGGCAAGATGGCACTTTTTTTAAACCATGGCTACTGATACTGATCCGACATTTTAATTAAAACATTATTGGAACCCTCCACTTCTCCAAATCAAGTCCAGTCGAGTCAACTTCTTTATAAATGCACATTTTAATACAACAGAAGCTGTACAACAAAAGAGCTGAACAAATTAAAATGTTACCCACACTCGAGGGTAAATTTACCCTCTTAAAAAATAAAGGTAGCAGAAATGGTTCTTTTCATGATGCCATAGAAGAATCAATTGTAGAATTGGACACTTGGAAGATCCCTTAAGCTGATAAACAACTTTTAAAAGGTTCTTCACACTTAAATCTCATGGTTCTTTGGGTAACCAAAGTGGTTATTCGCAGAGGAATAATACTTTTAATAAACCTTTAAGAATCAGAAAGCTTCATTTATCCTGGTGGAAATGTTATGACTGTATATAGAGACAAGAACAATGTAAAATATAAAGTGTAAATAAATCCATAAAAACTCAATATAAAATACTCAATATGAAATATATTATGCTATAAACACAAATGCTGGGGAATAAATACTATAGATAAACAACGTACAGTTAAGTGAATTACTATGAATTACTTAGGAAACAAATGATAAGATAACCTGCTGTTAGTCCCACAGGTGGGAAATATGCATAAATTCTGTTCACACTGAGGTATCGAACCAATGCCTCTTCTGGTGCTCTACATTCAGTGTGCCATGTTTTCCTGCTCAATCACGGAGCTGTGCGTGGTTAGGAGTGTGTTATTGCACGGAAAAGATAAGAGATAACTTACTTGATATTTCTTTCTGATTCCTCAGATTTCTAATCTGATTTCCTTGGCCTGCACTGAGTTTCGTGAAGGAGCTACGATGACCCTGCCGTATCTGAATAACATGACTGATGTCGATTGCAACTGTTCAGTCAGAGACTTCAAGAACAAAGTCTACCCAGCTGCCTACCTGTTTATCTTCTCACTTGGACTGGTTGCCAACCTTGTGTCATTATGTTTCTTCATTGGCCTGAAGAAGACGATGAATGGCTATACTCCGGGGAACCTCTTCATGCTGAACCTTCTGGTTTCTGACCTGATGTTGGTGTGTTCGCTGCCGTTCCGTGCGGTCTACTACCTCATGGATTCCCACTGGGTCTTTGGAGACATCGCCTGTCGCGCAATTGGCTTTGTGTTCTACATCAACATGTACAGCAGCGTTTACTTCTTAATGGTGCTCAGCATCGTTCGTTTTATGGCCATCATCAAGCCGTACAGCTACATCTACTTACAGAACAGCAGAGGAGCCGTGCTGGTGTGTATTGCTGTTTGGCTGTTTGTGGCTTCAGCCTCCTTCCCTCTTTTAGATGCAGGAACGTCTCAGGATTCAGCGAATCACATCAAATGCCTGGAGTTAAATTTGTCTTTGGTCAACACCATCATTTCGCTGAACAAAGGAGCCCTGTGCTTGGGCTTCATCGTCCCCCTCCTTATCATCTCTTTCTGCTACATCATTGTAGCCTGGAAGTTACAGCAGCTGAGGAAGGAGCAAGCGAGGAAAGCACCACACTACAGGAAGGCCTGCTTACTGGCAGTCATCGTTCTCCTCATTTTCCTCGTGTGCTTCATGCCTTACCACGTTGTTCGCACTTTCTTTCTGGAGGCCGAAAGAGAAGCACATGTGAATGGTTACGGGGAATCGTGCGAGCGCATTGACCGCATAAGAAAAGCGGCGGTGGTCACGCACTGCCTGGCCGCTACCAACAGCTGCCTGGATCCTCTCCTGTACTTTTTTGTAGGGGAAAACTTCTGGAGCTATTGGCAGAAGAAGTGGAGACGGATCCAGAGCAAGAGATTTAATCACAAGAGGAAGCAAACAAGAAAGGCAGCAAACACACTGAACACCCCTGCTCAGAGCAACAAGTAAAAACAACAAGTAAAAGTTTCAAGGATGGGCCTGGACTTGCAGGAAAGTTTTAATAAAAACATTACATGTACAAACTCTGCCTTGAACTATTTAACATTTGTGGGTACCTTAAGGATCAAATCAGAATCAGAAAACTGTATTGTTCTTTAAAGAAACATTTACGGCATTTAACAGACGCTTTTATCCAAAGCGACTTCCATTCTCTAACTACAGGGGACAGTCTCCCTGGAGCAACTTGGGGTTAAGAGTCTTGCTCCGGAACCCAGTGGTGGTGCTGGAGGTAGGAGTCGAACCCACAATCTCTTGGTGCAGAGGCAAGTATCCTACCACTAGGCCACCACCACCACATGTTTATGTTACGAGTGCACAGAAACACAGAGCCACAAAGGCAAGAACAACATAAAATATAAAATAAAAAAAGTCAATTAAAAACTTTGTAGGATTACTCTAAAAAATATGTTGTACAAAATACACTACAGAGTATTTTTCAGAGTATCATTCATTTTGTAGAGTCTGCAAAATATCACATGTTCTACATATGAAAGCACGGCAGAACCCTTTAGCCTGGATTGTGTGCATGGCATATAAATGTTTATTTCTACTCTGACCAATAGCTTGTACTTAATAACTATAATATAAGTTCAAAAGGTACAGAACTGCTTGAAAGGTTACAAGGTATTTCACATGTATTATCTGTATATTTTTTCCCTTTTTTGTAATCATTGCCTCACTGCTGGAGAAGCCTTGTTACACGTTGGCTTATCACAGTAAAAATCTGCAGTATGTCTACAGTAAATAAAGGTTCCTAAATGATTTTTGGCTTAACTGGTGAAGAACCCTTACACTATGTGGATGCTCCTCTAGTATTATGTACAGTATTGTGGAAAGTCTTGAGCCACCCCTCATTTCTTCATATTATATGTACCTGTTGTCTCTGTACCCAGATGATTCCAGATGATCAGGCGGTGATCAGTATACTGGAGGTGCTGAATACTGAGTGGCTGGAACACTTTTATCTTTAGATACTTTGTAGTAAAATAGTCGTTCCCATTTCTTTCATTTAATCCACTCAATATGCCAAAGATAAGATAGTTTGACAGACACAAAATAGTATTCTTGCGCCAAGAAGGCGATTCAAAGCAAAATCTAAAGAAATAAGACCTACAGTGCTGTAGGTCACATGGGTTCATCTCAACATCCCACTGGCAGTCAAGATCTTCAAACAAAAAAAAGGGTTTTCTCTGCTGATAAAATCTTGAAGCTGTGACAGTGAAATCAACAAGTGCTGAGGTCAAGCAGCACACAAGTGCCTCTACAAAACAGTTACTCATCAGTTCTCCAGAGGCAGCACTCAGAGAATTTGTAGGATTTCATAGAAATTACATGTAAAATATGTTAACAAAACATATTAATGAACTGATAAATGAATAAATTAACTTGAATTTGCCAGGTTATTTGTGTGAAGCCATAGAATAACTAATTTTTGTCTCCTAAAAAGTGTTCAGCGGATGGTTCTTAAAAGAACTATATTTGAAAACGAGACGTGTGAGTGTGAAGAATCAAAGAACCTCACCATAATGTAAAGGGTCATGGAAGAACCTATTACATTATCTGAACGTTCTGTAAACCTTTAAAAGGTACTTCACATATCAGGATTCAGGGAATCACATCAAATGCCTGGAGTTGAACTTGTCTTTGGTCAACATTATCATTTCGCAATGGAGCCCTGTACTTGGGCTTCATCATCCTTTTCCCTTTCATTTCTTTCTGCTACATCATGGTAGCCTGGAAGTTACAGTAGCTGAGGAAGGAGCAAGGGAGGAAAGCGCCACACTACAGGAAGGCCTGTTTACTGGCAGTTATCGTTCTCTTCATTGGAATCAGCTACACCTGGTTCTTCTCTGGTTCAGGCCTTAAGATAGATGTGCCATGTTATGCTTGAATGATTCCTCCAGAGACCTTGTATGGTACTGAGAGGGTACTTAGATACAGATTCAAGAGCTCTATTGAGCATCTCAAGATGGATAGAATTTGTCTTTGTTATTGTCAACACATTTACTGACACTCACACACACACACACACACACACACACACACACACACACACACCCCACAAAAAACAAGCATAAAGAAAAAACTACCATGGAAAAGTATGTTACATATTATGTTGAGGTATAATCTGTCTACATTAAACAAACCCAAGCGTATATGTATGAATGAAAATAAGTATGAATATAATGTTCAGCATCTGTCCATAAAAAATGCTCAGTTGGGATAAAACAATGATTAAGTTAACATGGTACTCTGGACTAAAACTTGCCCATAATTAGCAAGGCTCTTACTGAGTCACACAATACCACACTCAGATTGGCTAATATAATGCTTAAATAAGTATTTAATGGATTTTACTTTTAGCTTCATTCACATTTAGTTTAACATTTCTTTCTTTTTTAGTGTAAAGTTTTCCAATAGGCATTAATGAACATCTTCAAAGTATTTGCCGTTAGCACCATCTTCTGGTCTGTTTCTATGACACCCACCCCTCACCACCTGCTTAGCCATGACGTGCGCCCCCTGTGGTGGGACAGGGAATCTCACAGAGGGCTTCGAGGTCTTCACACTATATGGACAAAAGTATTGGGACACGCCTGTTTTCAGGGTGTTGGGCTGGGCCCTTACTTCCAGTGAAGAGCAATCTTAATGCTTGAGCATTCCAAGACATTTTGGACAATCCCATGCTTCCAACTTTGCGGACAAAGTTTGGGGAAGAACCTTTTCTATTCCAGCATGACTCTGCCCCAGTGTACAAAGCAAGCTCCATAAAGGCATAACTGGATGAGTTTGGTGTGGAAAATCTTAAAGTCCCTGTTTTGTATCCCATGTATTGTAGATTTTAACCTTCATGTTCAGATTTACTAACATGCTTCATACTTTGTGTCAGTTTAACCCCAGCAATTTAAAAATGGTTGAAATTAAAATTGTTACCCACATTTATGTGTTGGTACTTTGTTTCTTTATTGACCATCTAAATAGAGATTTAAATAAAACATACATGTCATAAAGTCCCCATCATGGAAAATATGTGTCCCTCTCCCATGTCATGTGACCTATCTGTGGTTCTCACACTCTTGCAGGTGTGATGATGTTCAGTTATGATCCTAAAGTTTTTTAAGATTTTAAACTTGCATATTATTGCATATTACCCTCAATATCATCCAGAACAACCAAACAAATGTGTGTGAAATGTTGATGTTTCTTGTATGTTTTATAAAACAGCCAAAAGAACACTGATGTACAAAATGTGTACAAACACTGAAAACACGTCATCATGCTCATTTTGTGTTTACCCAGTATGTCCTCATTAGGATGTGTCATTAAATATGAAGCAATAAATGATGTCAATTATTTATTCAGAGACATTAAACACTGAATTTGGTCAAATTGACCACAAAGATAAAAGGAGGGTTAAAACACACGGACACACACACATGTAATCTCCATAGGAAATCATGGACTAAGGAATAATATCTACACATGCGTGGGTGAACTGTGTTGTCTCGGGGAAGAAGCACCATCCAGCTCCTCTAGTGGTGTTTATGAGCCAGAACCTATCATTCAGTATTAGTACCTGACCTCACTAATGCTTTGTTTTTCACTTTTATACAATAAAGCACTATACTGTCACCAGAGTGGTGCTCTCAAGCGTGTTCTGTACTAAAATTAGTTCAATGTGTATTTAGTATCTTCCAGAAGCAGAACTAGCCATTAAATAGTAACCTGCTGATCATTAACCCTCTTTATGTTTGGGGTCAGTTTGACCCCATTCAGCATTTCAGATCTCTAAATAAATAATTGACGTCATTTTTTTTGCTTTAAATTGAAAGGCTTTTACAAATTTTGTTGGGGACAAACTGGGTAAACATAAAATGAACATGATGATCTTTTCAGTGTCTGTACACGTTTTGTTCATCAGTGATCTTTGCGGTCAGTTTAACCAGTTTTAGCCGTTTCATAAAACATAAGAAATATCAACATTTGTTTTGGTTGTTTTGGATGATATTGCATTTTACAGTAATATGCTGTAAAATGCAATTTTATAATCTTTAAAAGACTTCCCTCTGCTTTAGGACCGTAACGGAACAGAATCAGACCTGTACACACGTGGACAAAACTGTTGGTACCCTTCAGTCAATGAAAGAAAAACTCAAAATGGTCACAAAAATAACTTTAATCTGACAAAAGTAATAAT
>JBBJLS010102023.1:0-20127 GCA_037577275.1 Bryconaethiops microstoma | reverse complement strand
CACAGAGAAAGAAGAAAGAAGGAGGGGGTGAGAGAGAGAGAGAGAGAGAGAGAGAGAGAGAGAGAGAGAGAGAGAGAGAGAGAAGAATCAGGAAGAAGAGCAAGCGAGAGAGCGATACAAGGACAAAGAGTGAAGTTCTCAGAATAGGTAAAGAGAAAGAGCAAAATAATAAAGTGAATGGGAAAGAATATAGAGCTAAAGAGTATGGGAGAAAGGGGAAAGAAAGTGAGGGGGAGAGATAGAGCAAGAGCGAGAGAGGGGGAAGAAGGAGGTAAAAAGAGAGAGTTTGAAGGGAGATAGAAAGAAAGAGTGAGAGAGAGTAAAAGAGAAAGAGAAAGATAGAGAAGAATCAGGAAGACGAGCAAGAGAGGATAGAGAGAAAGATAAAGGTGTAAATAGTGAAGTCTTGGAAGAGTTAAAGAGAGAGAATGAAGGAATGACGCGAGAGAGGAAAAATAAAGAATATAGAGATAATGAGTACGAGTGGAAGAAGAAAGAAAAGAATAGAGAGAGGGGAAAGATAGACAGAGAGGACAGATGAAAGAAAAGAGAGTCTGAAAGGAGAAAGAGAGAGTGAGTGAAGTCTCAGGAGGGAGAGAAGGAGAGCAAAAGGACAGAGAGTATGAGGGAGAGGCAGAGAGAGAAATAGATAACCTGAATGAGTGAATGGACAAAAGCGTAGATCAAAGCAAACATAAGTCTAAAGGGTGCGACCCCTGCTGCCTCAGCTGTCAAGAGGTGTAAAGGACGCAGGATATGTCATGTAACACACACACACACACACACACACACACACACACACACACACGCACACACACACACACACCTCTTTTAGTGATGGGACCTAATCTTCTGCCTCTGACACAAGTATGTACCAGAACATCCGGACACACTATCAGATTTATGATTCTGACCCATACACACACACACACACACACACACACACACACACACACACACACACACACACACACACAGGTGACGTGAAGCAGAGGCACACATCTGCTGCAAATGAAAGGCTTGAGTGACTGGTTAAATCAGAGGAGGCTTTAAAAGAAATTCCGCGTCTTGAGTAAGACACCTCTGTGCTCCGTAGCCATGGCTGGTCTTAAGGGGGATTTGAGCAGAAGCCGCAGATAAACACACTCTGATAGATTTCAGCCGCATCCTTTTAACTTCAGCAGGAATTCCCAGCCCAGGGAAGCAAAACACTGGCACATATAAACAAGGAAAGTGCTTAATTTGTCTTCCGTAATGAGGCTCAATTGTCAGAGACCTGCCCTTGCACTCTTTCAACTTTCAACCACTCCTACAGAGAGAAGGAGTGGCACAGGCCACCAACAAAAGAACTACAAACAGGTAGAGAGACAGACGGAGAGAGAGAGAGAGAGAGAGAGAGAGAGAGAGAGAGAGAGACAGAGAGAGAGAGAGAGAGAGAGAGAGCGAGAGATGGACATTTTCCAGACTTTACACACCTTCGTCTTGTTAACTCCAACAAAGCTTGAGGGGGCATTGCTACTCAAATAGCCACACCCTGGAATGAGGGAGGGGGTGGGGGAGGAGTGACCTACAGGACACTTATCAAAGCTCAGCTGTCCCAGAGGAGACAAACCAGCTCATGCTCGTCAATCAGCATCAGCGCAGTGGGGCTGAACCTCTCAACACTGGGCTCACACACTCACACACACACACTTACTTCAGACAACAGCAATAAACAAAGCCATTCCAAACAAACTGCTGTGAAATGATTAGAATAGCTGATAAGGACACATTCCAAACAATGAGCTTGTGGTTGGAGTGTTTGCGCTCATGTTCCTGTTTGTGAATAGTGTGTGTGTGTGTGTGTGTGTGTGTGTGTGTGTGTGTGTGCTTGTATGCGTTCTCAGAGAATATCAGGGTGGCAGTAGTAAATGTGATATTACAGTGCCAGGCCTTTCACAGACAACACTGTAAATCTAGTTATCTGCATGTTCCAAACAGGTTCATGCTGCCTCGTTAAACAGAGACGAAATACTTAATCTGGCTCGCTGTATTTTGTTGCTGTATAAAAAACATCTCTTAAGGAGGCAAAAACATATTTTACTGCTAATGTAAGCTAATGTCAAAAGTAATTACTGAGCATTTCTACTGGTTTGTTCATGATGAAAGTTCCACACAGTCTACAGTGCGGCTGCCCTCTGTGAAAACTTTCATAATGTTTGGATCCACGTCAGTCGACTCGCATACATTCTCAGGCCTGTCGAAGTGTAATATGAGGATTTCTGTGCTGTGTCTAAGTGCAGGCCACACAGTGCTGCACGCTCGCTTCCCATCCACCATCACGACACAATTACCCACTAGCCTCTTGCAGCACTCATATCAACAATCCGCCGCATTGTGGAGAGGCTCACCCTCTGCACTTTGACCCCGGAATTAACCCTAGAGATCTGAGGGGGGGTCCGCTGCCCTCTCTCTACGGGTTTGTTTCCCATGAGAAAGCGTTGATTGGTGTAAGATGCCTCAGCCTTGCTGGCTAACGCACACCATCTGGGTGTTTCCGGTTCTTTCCAGCCATGCCAGCGCGGGCGGCTGAGCTAAAAGCCCACCTCGGGCTGACTGGCCACCTCTGAGACCCTTAACCTCTGGGCTGACCCATGATCGCGCCAGGCCAACCTCCGCGTTGCCAAAAATACACAGCCGATAAATGCAACCAGGCTACATCCGTGCGTTTTAGGGAGCGCATTTCTAATTTGCTCCGCCCACATTTCATTTTGAAAGATGCTCAGGGTGTTAGGAGGTCTGTGAGCAGAGACTTGCTTGTCCAGATAATTACAGGGGAAAAGTACACACTTGGAAAGTCAAAGTCCATTTACTGACTGTTCACTTTCTTAGAAACACCCACTTTGCACATTGACTCATAGGCTACTTTCAGAGCTCCCATTTTACAAGTTTTCTGTACAGCTGCACACTGTTCTGCATGCATGTAGTCACTGGTGAGAGTGAGTGAGTGAGTGAGTGAGTGAGTGAGTGAGTGCAGAACAGTACAACTTTGTTTCATATCAGGCAACATGTGAAGCAGCAAGCAAGACAAGTGTATTAGTTTAGAGTGTATGATTAGAGTGATGATGGTTCCAGTGGTCTCAAAATGAGAACTAGAACTGTGAATACTGTTGGTTCCCATTTGGGTCAGTTTTTCCCCAGTCCTCTTCCCCATTCATCATTGGTCAGTGTCTGACCCCAGGACCATAATTGAACCAACATTATTTTGGTGGTGGACTATCCTTGGCATAGTAGAGATAATAGTGGCATAATAGTGGTCATGGTAGTGTGAATGTGTGTTCGTGTGTGTGTGTGTGTGTGTGTGTGCGCGTGTGCGTGTGCGTGTGCGTGTGTGTGTGTACGTGTGTGGCACTGATATGAGTGTTTCAGGGTAAGCAGTGTTGCTGGAGGTTTTACACACATCAGCATCATTACCAGGCCTCCACCCAAATAACACCCAGCCAAGCATCCCTGTGGTCAGAAAGTGACTGCAGAGAGCTAAATGCCTATTACAGAGGGGCTAAAGTCCCTCTAAAGCCCCTCACTATCCAAAATCAAGCAGGCAATTCCAGTAAAATGGCCAGTGAGTAAGCTGATAAGACACCAGGTCAGTTTAGAACTTCAGCTGTTTCTTGGCTCCATGAGAAACTGTACTGGCTGGACAAGTGCAGTGGAATGAAGGTGGTCAGATATCAGTGACACCTAGTAATGTCCAGTTATTGCATGTTACGAAGTTAATATACACTATGAAATTACATATGTAATAACATACTAGGTTATGCAATGACATCAATTTATGTTCCCAATGGACAGATTGACAACTTTGATTCTGCCCTTATCTAAACCACATTAGAAATAGGAGTTTGGGATTGGAGTATGTGTGAAAATCTAAGGAAGACCCCTATGCTAATATTCATACACTCAAACAAGGACACACAGATTCACACATAAACACACTCTGCCCTCCAAGAGAGGATTAATTCAATGTACAAGCATTCCACTTCATTAAATCCGCGGCCTGAGCATTTGTTACCATTAAGCCTTCGTTCTTTCAGGGCTAAAGGTCTAACGCCTAGATCTTCGTCTTGGCTAATTCAATTTGGCCTGTAATTATTGGTGACTTTTATGTGTCGTGGGTCTCATGATGTCGATTTGAATGAAAATGGCCTTAAGGCCCCTACACACCATACACAGTGTTTCTTTCTCTTGTGAGCCCCCTTTTTGAGTTTCATTTCAAACTGTGTCACTTTTGACCCTTACAAGTCACAGTTACTAGACTTCTCATTTGTAACCTATTGAAAGTGTGATTTAGAATTTTTATCACAGAATCACATTTGAAAAGTTACCTTCAAAAGTCAGATTGTTCATTTTAATTTCACTTTCAGGGCACACTTGGGCTGTGGAGTTATGGAAAGAGTTGTACACTTTTGGAGCTGCAAAAGTTTCCCTTTAAAGTGCTCCACTGGCTTTTCTACAAGAGAATAGTGTTTGGTCTAGAGATGCCTCTTTAACTTGGAGGGTGTCTCAGTTGAAAAGGGTCTAACCACATTCCACACACTGTGTTCCCTAAACCCACACGCACCCAAGGCCGAATCACATTTAATGTAGTCTAGATTGCATTTACAGACGTCATTTTTATAAGGAACAGTATCATCGTCTTCTTAGTTTAAGAAACATTTCCATCTCTCTAGCTAACCGCTGTGTTCCTCAGCTGCGTTCTCCCAAATAATATTTAATACCAGCTGGCCTTTACATTGCATCAAAAATTTATGACAAACAGACCCACAGAAATAGTTGAAAATGATTTAGCATAAAATCCTGCCACATTAACTTCCATTGCAAGTTTTTCCCTATGTAAAACAGCCATTTTGGAGATACTAGGTTTTGTTCTGACAGTTATGAAACACATTCTGATAAAGCTCATTTTGTCCTCTCATGTAAAGACATTTTATTATAAATGGAAGCAGGGTCAAATAATTGAGCAAATCAGACAAACGTGATTCATTGTTTATAATTAATCTCTATTAATACTTTTAATAATTTCCCAGTCTCATGAGTTCCTTTGGAATATTACAGGAAACTAGTCATTCCCAGCCTCTGAGCATCAGAGGGTGAGGAACATAGGCTTAGTTTATGGTGAGTAATGCACTTGTGGTGGATCTTGTGCTCCCATATTGCAGTAATAAGACAAAGCATTGGATAGAGAGAAATGCCATGGCAAGATTGTTTGATAACCACCAACACTGTCACACCCCCACCCCCGACACACACACACACACAAGCGTGCGCAGCAACAAAGACATTTTATGTGCAGGCCTGAAAAGAGGGCCAATCCAAATGGCAAGGCGAGGAACATCAGTTTACTCACATGATTCTCATATGAATCCATATTGGCCCTCAAGGGGCAGGGGAGATGGCTCAGTTTAGGCATGACAAACCCACCACTGTCCCACATACTGCATCCGCCAGCACTGTGTTCGCATGTATGAGGCTATAAAAAGAAGACATTCAGAAAAACATTCGATCGCTTGAACCCATCACTGTACGTTCATAAATGAATGCTTCTCTATATCTCACACTCTGCATCAGTGTGTGTGTGTGTGCATGTCCCAGTGACCGGTCCTATTGTAAGTCATAATGAAAGATCACATATTATTTTAAGTGGATAACTGTGTATTTCCTGTAAGTCACACGTGTTTAAATTACTATATTTGTGAGGACACTGCATTGACGTGTGTAGTGCTGTATCTTAGCAATATTACACCTAAATCTAACACCAACCTTAACCTCTTTCTGCTTTTTTAGTTTTGTTGAATTTGTGGTGAAAACAGTACAGTTCCTTATGAAGATCAACAAAATGTCCTCACTTCAACACATTTTCCAGTATTCCTGGCCTGATGAGGACACTTGATCTTCACAAAAAGATTAACACACACACACACACACACACATGCAGTCCTTACACACATACAGTACTAATTTCGATGATGTTCATAAATGTTTTTGTCAACAACCACAGGTCAGTGAGTACTATCACTTTTTATACACCTTCACTGAAAAAGAGAAATAAAGACTATTAGGGTGGTCCATGTATGAGTAAAACGAATGTGTGTGTGAAGGAGAGTATCTGTGCTGGTCGCATCAGTTTATTTACCTACAAAACACTGAAAACAGTGCATATACTCTCAGATGTTTGAACAATCTCCCTCAAACAACTGGTGTAGAAGAGATAACAGCACCATATTTTTATTATTCATTTTCTAAGCCGCTTATACTAACCAGGGTCACAGGGGGTGCTGAGGGGCAAAAACTGACAAACACCCTGGACAGGTTGCCAGTCCATTGCAGGGCAGACACACCAACACATTCACATCTAGGGGCAATTCTGCATCTCCAGTTCACCTGCTGAGCATGTTACAGCAGAAAGCACCCAACTGGGCTGGGCTGGAACCAAACCTAGGACCTTTTTGCTGCGAGGTGACTGCACTAACCACTGCACCGCAATATTAATAGTAATAATAGAGTTTGTATAGGTGGTCTATAGGTGGTTCCTGAAGAGAATGTGATTGTGCAGCTTAAGCAATTCCTTGGTTTCTAGGTGGTTGCAGTGGTATCTCAGCTGGTTGCTAGTGTGGTATTCAATTGTTATTACATTATCGCAGGTTATTGCTAGCGTTTTGCTGACTGGTTGCTGGGGTATTGCTGGTTGCTTCATGGGAACTGCACACCTGATCAAAAAGCTGTAGACATGCACACCATTCCAAATCGCAAATTTGCAAAAACACTGCAGACAAAAGTCAGAAAGAAAAAAAACATTAAAAGAAGCAGAAGAAGAAGCAGAAGAAAAATATAAAATGAATAAGGGTAGTGTTAAATACTCTGCACCCTCTGGATAAAGCACGACAAGAGCTTTTCAGAACTGTAGATCTACCGTTAAACAAGTATGTAGTGCAAAATACACAAATGTTTAATGGTGCAACACTGTTAACTAGTAATTTGCTTTCATGAGTTGAAGAATATGTGCTTTTGCAAAATGACATATTTTTATTGAATAATTTATTTAGTTTTGACTTCATAGGTTTTTCCTGTTTTACTTATTTTGTTTATTTTACTTCTTTCCCTTTTGTAGAGCCCTTATGTAGGCTCTACAATAGCCCTTTAGATGCAGCTCCATACATATTGTGTAGCCTAGATGAACACACTAACAACATACTCTACCAGTCAAAAGTTTGAAGACACCTTCTCATTCAATGTTTTTTTCTTTGTTTTTATTATATGTGGCATTGTAGATTGATATTGAAAACAAACAAAATGATGAAGGAACACATAGAATTATGCAGTAAACAAAAAAAAGAGTTAAACAAACCAGAATATGTTTTGTAATAAGGTAATGATGGACTGTTGCTTCTTTTTATTTAGAAACTGGAGTCGAATAGGATTACTAACTGTGTACCAACCCTACCTCTGCACATCATAACGAATGGTACCAAACACATTAAGAAGGCAAGTAAGAACACCTGTTAATTAAATACCATTCCAGGTCGAAACCTCATGAATCTGAACTTTACACTGTACAACTCTTTTGTAGTTTTACAGTAAACATCATTTAAAAGGCATATCAGTGTCCCTACCTATTAACAACACATGGCTCGTTACTCACCACAAATATTCTCATGTGATGTAATGCAAGCATTTGCATTCATTGTGCATTTGTAATACTATAAGCCACAGAAAGTTCATTTCACACAGGGGAAATGCAATGCAGAGTTCAAAAGTTCAGAGTATGATTGTGAGGGATAAAGAAGACACTCTGTTTTACTTTCTCAGGGCTTCGAGCACTAAGAAATCCATTGTAAACATAAGGTGTCAATACCTAGGCTTAGAGGAGCCAGGCAGCTTTGGTTCAGGCGAAGCGAAGCAGATCGGTCTGCTTGAACCATGGCCTACTATTCATTCCTCCAATTCTGCCAGCTCTAAACACACAACAGCCCTTAATGCCGCTTCTTTCACCTGTAAGAAAGCTGGAATAACATTGCATTCTTGCAAATGAAGGTGTTTGGGTTCCTGCTGCTTTAAAATGCTGAGAGAGGAATGCGTCTGGTGTAAGGGCCATACAGTGGGCCCTGTGTGGCCATGCTTGCCCATACACTACAACATATTGTGAGAGGTTCACAATCTGAAGCTATTCCTGACTCCAGCGCTTCCTGTCAAAGGCATGCTTCGGCTCACTGTGGTCCTTTTCATCCCAGACCCTTCATCAGACCCTGCATCAGGAGTTCATTTAGTGTTATCCCACCTCTATCGTCATGCCCAAATGAGCACTAATGTTTTTACTGTTTTTTACTATTACTACTACTGCAACTACTACTTCTACTGCTACTGTACTACTACTACTGCTAGTACTACTACTACTTCCTCTACTACTATTACTACTACCGCACTACTACTACTGTAATACTACTACTACTAGTACTACTACTATGACTACTACTACTACTGCTATTACTACTACTACTATGGCTACAACTACTACTACCACTAGTACTGCTGCTGCTGACAACATTACTACTGCCTCTACTAATACTACTGCTACTTCTATTACTACTACAGCTATTACTACTACTGCTACTACTACGACTACTATTTCTACTACTACTACTACTATGGCCACTACCACAGCTACTACTACAACTACTACTTCTACTACTACTATTACTACTACTACTACTACTACTATTACTGCTACTATGGCCACTACTACTCCTACTGCTACGACTACTCCTACTACTATTACTATTACTACTACTATAACTACCAACAACAACAACAACAACAACAATAATAATAATTATTAATATTATTGTTAATAAAATATTTCAATTAAATTTACAATTCTGACCGTTCAGAATCAGAAAACATTATTTGAACACAAGCAATTTCCTGCGGGATCAATAAATGTATCTGATTCTGGTTCTGATTCTGAACTGTCAGTATTGTGAATATGAATTTTGTTATGATTTTATACATTAACACTCCAAGAATGTACACTTCTGTATGTGACAGATGCCGTTATTACTGTTGCAAAAGAACAATCCAATATACGAATCTACCAGGAGCCCCAACACAGTGAGCCCATATGCATAGCTTTGCAATGTCAGTTCTATAGAGAGATGCCCTTTTTGTGGTCTTTAGGACAGCCCACTCATGATTAAATTCTTGGGTTCCTGTGCTGGTTGTTGATGTTCCGACAAATATGTTTGATTCTGCAGTGTTGAAGAAACAAGCTTACAGAAGTATATAGACATTGAGCTAAAGTATGGGCCCACTGATTAATGGGAGCTTGGGAGCATAGGTAGCAATCATTAGCTTTTTCCAGAGCACCGTGTTTGTTTTTTTCACTTCGCCTAGTGAACTCCACTCCACAACTCTGTAAAAACACAGGAAATGGTGGTGCGAAAAGGTGCCATTTTTCTCTTTGTGTGTATGTGTATGTCTGGGTGTGTGACGCGTGCAAGTAGGCCTCAGAGCACACGTGTGTTCATGTGTGTTTTCCTGTACTATACTGATTTCAGCTGACAGCACTTTTTCCTCCAGACGGCGGACAGGCGTTTTTTGACTATAAATACCATGGGCACCGTTATAGAATCAGAATCAGAATCAGAATGAGAAAACTTTATTTATCCCAGAGGAAATTGTTATATAACCTTAAAGAAATAGTTCTGTAAATCACATAGTGTTATCTGCTGATTCTAGAACTAGATACTAGATAAGTTTCAAAGCATTTCAAAGCCAATTTTCTTACAAGGCTTGATTACAGCACTGTGCTGTACAGGTGGCATTTAGCTCAGGCAGTTTGGAGTTGTTTCATTACTAACTGCAAAAGGAAAAGCCTGTTAATGATGTTACATCATTGATGGTGGTGGATCAGAGCCAGCCTGCCAAAGTAGTACAGAATGAACAAACCTTACATTGCTAAATAAAGTCTTTCAACCCTAATCTGATGCTCTATTGGCAGATGAAGTATGATAACTCATTGGTGTTATTTTTATTTTCCTCCATTTCAGTTGCCAGCTTGTGGTTATGGACTAAAGCCAATGTACCATTGAGCTACTGCCACTCATTGTCACGCCCGCTACAGTTCTACACACTATTGCTATGTTCAGACTTTGGTTGAATAACCAGAAAAGGGACAAAAACCTCTTCAAATTCTGCTGAAAATGACATAAAACCACTTCTTCTTTTCCAACATGAACCTTGAATACTGGGCGATCCAATGATTTTGTTCTTTAAAATTGACTCTTTTTTTTTTTTTAATGTGGAAGTTAAGTCATGGTGGACCACTTCTTTTGGTCCATTAATCTTGAAATGATGTCGTAGTGTCAATGACACCTGACATTTCAAAATTATGTAAAAAAATTAAAAAACGACAAGAGAGAGATACAAGGTTTTGTTCTGATGACATGCATGCAAAGATCATGTCACATGCTTTGAGAAAATGGGTCTTTAAGTAAAAAGCCCTCAATCTCATGGTGGCGAATCAACTATGGCCTTGTTGTCTGTAATGATTCAAGATAAGTTTAGGTCAGAGGAATTAGCATCACCGCTTCACCGCAAGTGTGTTTATGAGATTAGCGATTGCGGCCATTTAGACTGATCTGGAATCAGCTATAACTGAATGTTTACGTCGCTCAGCCTTGGCACCCTCAGACCAGTGCAAAGGTTTCCGCTAAATTTGCAAAGGTTAGGGAAACATGGGCATGCTTCCAGTTGTCTCTCTCTCTCTCTTTGACTCTCTCTCTCTCTCTTTAACTCTCTCTCTCTCACCGACTATCATCAGGAAACATCTTTTCGCCGGACAGGAAGTGTTGCTGTCTAATTGGCTGTGTGTGATTCAATGAGAGTGTGTGTATGTGTGTGTGTGTTTTTCTCAGCCAATAGGAGAGCAGCTATTTTGAGGGCCAGTATAAAAGTGAAGAGGCAAGCAGGTCTCCACAGCACACTCTCTCCATACTCTCGCACAAACACACTTTTTCCGCACACCAGTGTGCTCACACTGAGAGGAACTAGAGGTTTACGTGCAGGCCTTCCCGGCGCGTCCCCAATGGACTGAGTCACTGGGAACACACTAAGATGCTTGCAGTAAATGAGCCATTAAGATACTGAGTCATTACTCAAATAAGCGGTAAAGCACCAAAATGTGGTCACATAGCCAGCATGGGGGTAAGGCGTTACAAAATAATGCGATGGAACGCTCACATTACTCCTAACGAGTAATGTAACACATTTCTTCATTCTAGATTCTACATCAATTAGATCTCTAAAATCTCTTTTAGTTCATGTACTTTTCCCAACAGAAGTGCTGATGTAATATACACTATATGGACAAAGGTATTGAGACGCCTGACAATTACAACAACAGGGACTAATGACATTGCATTTAAATACTTAGGCTTTATATGGAGTCATTCCCCGCTTTGCAGCTATAACAGCTTTCTTCTCGGAAGGCTTTCCACGAGATTTTGGAGTTTCTGTGGGAATTTGTGTCCATTCATTCTGTAGCATTTATGAGGTCAGACACTGGTGTTGGATGAGAAGGCCTGGCACACAATCTCCGTTCCAGTTCATCCTAAAGGTGTTGGATGGCGTTAAGGTCAGGGCTCTGTGCGGGCCAGTCAAGTTCTTTTACATCTTTTGTCCATATAGTGTATGTCTAGGAGAAACAGGCTAGACAAAGAAGAGTCAAAGTTTGAATTTTCCTTCCTCTGGGTCACCACGTTCCCTCTGGAAGGGTGAGAAATCAGCATGTCTGATCAATGTTTGGCCAAAGCTGAAAGATGTCCAGCATTTTCCTGTTCGTTTGCTGAAAAGTGACACAGTGGATCCAGAACGAACGGCTGCAGATGCTGATGTTCCCAAAGAGGAGCTGAACCTCACGAGCATGACATCATCAGGGACTGAGGAGAGGATATGTCTTTGTTTGAGACAGAGAGACTCAGTGTGTATTCACTGCCACCCTCTGGTGGACTGAATCATAAATATGTGGTCAAATTTCACACAAAGACCATTTTCAGACCAGGAAATCTCACTCTGAATCAAACAGCAAGCAAAAAAGTCATTATTTCAATAAATAATGATTCATTAATTAATTAATTGAGCATTATAAATATACACATATAAAACGTTTGCAACATCTTCACCTTCACTTTTGAGAACCATACTTACAGTGTTAAACATCAAAGCTATTCATTTTAACATTTTGATTTTATAAAAAGCATATTGGATGCTGAGTAGTAAAAAATATATATAGAATGGGAACACACAGTTATAAAAGGACAGTTACAAAAGTATCAGACTACTTCATATCTATATTGTCCTAGAGTGTAAAGTGTCCGTTTGTCATATGTGAACACACCACAGCACACAGTGTGAACAGCGTGAAATTCTTCCTCTGTATTTAAACCCATTCACCAAGTGAAGCAGCGGGCAGCCAGGAACACAGCGCCCGGGGTGCAGAGTGTGGGGACGGTATCTCAGTGGTGCCACTAGCATTCATGAGATTGAAACCCACAACTTTTTGATCACATGGGCAACTCCCTAATCACCAGGGCACCAGCTGCCCTCTGGTGGAAATCAAAAAGGAAATAAAGTAAAATGGCCCGTTATACTAACGTGTGAACACACTACAGCACATCACAGCACACAGTGTGAACAGTGTGAAATTCTTTCTCTGCATTTAACCCATTCACCAAGTGAAGCAGCGGGCTGCCACCACCGAGGGGCGCCCAGGGAGCAGTGGGTGGGGATGGTACCTTGCTCAACCTCAGTGGTGCCAATAGCAATGCTGGGATTCAAACCCACAACCTTCTGATTGCAGGGGCAACTCCCTAACCACCAGGACACCAGCTGCCCCGTGTAGGTTCAGCATCTGGGTTTTCTCAATTTGTTTTAAATAATAAAAGTGTTTGATGTAGCACGTACACAAGTTTCAAAATGTACCAACTACTTCCAACTCCATGCAGTCCACGTTCAAAAAAACAAATCTGCAAAAACAGCCTCATTGTGTTTGTGATGTCAAGAAAAAAAAAGTACACACAGCTGCCTATTCAGCCTGCAGCAGTTTGGCCCCGCCCACTCATACTGAGGTTATGAGTGTTTCGGCCAGAATGGTTTTTTCAGTTACGTGCCATACAGGGCAGCCAATCACTCACATTCATTTGCATACATCAGTTTTCAATGCATGGTAACATAGAGCCTGTTTAATAAAGATAAAGAGAGTTTGGAGAAGGGTCATGGGAAAATGTATTATGCATTTGGTACACGAACACACAAAGGTCATAAATGGACATCAGGGATGAAAAAATTAATAAATGATAAGAAATGTTGGGATATGGGCCTTTGGGTCAATGAAAATAATCCCACCATCATCTCCCAGTGCTAGCTGCAGAGGGGGGTGACAGTTGTATATAATGCAGATATCTTGTTACAATACTCAGGGGAGGCCAGGCAGTGACCTGGTCATATTTAGTAATATGTCAGAGGTAATTACAACATATTTCAGGTCCATGCTAATAATTCCCATCTTGGATTAGTAACACTTCCAGCCCTCGACCCGAAGCCAGGCTCCAGGGTTATAGCATGGCATCCTCAGAGGAGTCCAAGAAAACAGGCCTCAAATAGAGGACTGCACAAATAAAGACTACATAAATACACTTTGTCTCTGGGTGTAGGATTTCCAGAAACACGCTTCAGCAAATTGTTCACAAGTGCACTTGCTTTGGGACGCCCACTACAATGGCTGAATCCCAAATGGCTCCCTGTAATGTGTACGGTGCACTTTATGGGCCTTTATTTCATGGTCTGTGTCCCTGCATTGCAATTCTCCACTCATTTCCTTTTGGACCTGATACCAAGCAATACTCAAGCTAATACCGGTTCTTGCAGATGTATGAAGAGGAATTGATGAGCAAATTTTTTTTACATTTTTTAAATTTACATTTTACAGTTCCTTGTCGTTTTTCAATGCCTGTTTCTAAAGTGCAACTCCTGCACATTTTAGGATGGGCAAATTTGTCTAAAAAATATAACTATTTCTAAGTAAATCGATATCCAATGTCACAAAATTATGTACAAGTTACAGTTCTATTTGAAAGCCTTTGTATGCATTTTGCAGTGTTAGCATTAACTTACTTACTGTCGAAGAAATTTGACCATTTCTTTAGTAGACACTTAGGTGCCTTCTTGTTATGGGTATTTTCACACGATCGATTCTCAGAGAGAAACTTCAGGATCTTAAATATTGATATTTCAGCTTTTGTCCTGGCTTTTGTCTTGGAACGATATTGAGCAATTCATATACCTGAACGTGGTCATGGCACTGCTGAAGAACAGGCTCAGCATTTTACGCTTAAAATGCATTTGTTGTATTAAATAATAATAATCAAGTAATAATATGTGATGCTTCACGTAATTACATCACTGTTCTTCTCTGCATGCTTGAACTCAGATTCAGCAGTTTAAGCATGGCGGAAACATGCCAATGTAGGTGGAAAAAGTCTTAAATGGTTTTACTAAACGGCATCAGTCTAAAGGTCGTTTAAGTCAAGTCAAGGAGAGCTTTATTGTCATCCCTCCCATATACATTTAGTACACAGTGAGACGAAATATCGTCTTTTTTTGAAATATAAACATTTCAAAAATACTAAGGGGGGTGGGGGGGTGGGGGGGGGACGACACAGCAGGGAGACTGTAACGATACAGTATTGCATACAGACTTATATATGCATACATGCACACACGAGTATATGCATATACTTGTGCATACGTACATACATACACATACCTACATACCCATATGTATATGCAAACATATACACAAACATACATATATCCATATAAATATGTACACCTACACGTACGTATTTATGCTACTCTACTATACCAGTTTTACCGTAATTAAATATAAATGCCTTGTAGTGACAAAAAACAAACAAGAAAAACACAAAGAAAACTGTCCAGCGCCGCTACACATTTAGCAGTAGGGGCCCTAACTTATGTCCACTATGTAGGGAGCAGGGCGCCAGTAGAGAATAGTCATGTAAAGATGAATTATGCATTTGGTACATAAACACACTGTGGTAAACGAAATCGGCTCGTAAATTCACCCCGGGGACTAAAGAAAATAAAAGACAAGAAAACGCAGGATACGGGCCTTTGGGTCAATGACAACCACCATCAGCTCTAAGTGCTCGTTGCAAATATGCATGGAAAAATGGTTTTACTCAACAACATCAGTCTGAAAAAAAAGCAAAGAAGTATGGTTGAAAAAAAAGCAAAGAAGCAAAATTACAAAGAAACTATCCAATGCTCACTACACATTTAGTAATAGTAATTATCATTATTTTTATTATT
The DNA here is from genome assembly GCA_037577275.1 of Bryconaethiops microstoma. NCBI lineage: Eukaryota > Metazoa > Chordata > Actinopteri > Characiformes > Alestidae > Bryconaethiops > Bryconaethiops microstoma. The sequence goes on along the minus strand of JBBJLS010102023.1, from coordinate 4,701 downwards.
ATTATTATTATTATTATTATTATTATTATTATTATTATATGTAATAATATGTAATGCTTCATTGAACTACATCTCTGTTGTTCTCTACAGGCTTGAACTCAGATTCAGCTGTTTAAGCACGGCTGAAACATGCCAATGTACAGCACCAGTCTAAATGTAATATAAGTGCCTTGTAATGACGAAAACCAAAAAAGAAAAAAGAGAGCCAGTCAACATTAGAGCCCTAACCTATGTGCACTATGTAGGCAGCAAATGTAGGGTGTAGGGAGCCAATTGAGACGCGCCCTGTAAGAAAATCCCCGAAGGAACCGGTCCGGGCTGGGAATTCCCCGGGAAATCACCGAGCCGTGCGGCCAGGGTCGAGAGGCTTTTTCTGGAAGTTTGGACCGAGAGGAGCCGCGGGACGAGCCAAAGCTTTTAAAAACAGGTGTTTTTTAAAATGGTACGGACATGGCCATGGAAACGGGGTGTAATCGCAGGGCCGTGGGGCCTGGGTCTGTTGTTGTTGTTTTTGTGAGGGAATTCGGTAGAGCGGTCCTCCCGAGGCGAGGCTGAACTGGGCAGGTTCGCCCGTTAGCTGCGTGGCTAACCCGGACTGTCCGTCAAAATATAAACAAACGAGCCCTCGGTGGAGGAGGAGGAGGAGAAGCGAAAACAGGGCTAATATAGCGACACTCCGGTGGTTCTTTTAAAATAACAGTTTCCTAAATGATCAGAAATGGAGTGGGAGCATCAGCCGTTTTCCGGAGAGCTCCAGGGCGGCTGCGGGAAGCAGGACAGCCGGCCCGGGGCCACGCAGGGCCGCCCGGGGACTCAGCCTGAGGACTGGTGCGACAGCGGGCTCGACTCACTCCTCTCAGGGGAGGGGGAAGGCGCCCCCGGCCGTCCCTGGACCCGCGGGCCGCCCCCGGACTGCGGCGGGGGCACGGAGGGCCAGACCGGGGAGTGTGTGTCTCTGGGCGGCGGAGGGGAGAGGCTGGACTCCGCCATCGGGGACTCCATCACGGACGAGGCGGCGGTGGAGAGTCTGTCGGCCGGGATCAGAACCGTCCTGCTCGTGGAGCCGCGGGGGGGAGAGGCCGAGCAGGGAGAAAGAACCGGCGGAGAGGAGCAGGATAGAGAGGAGTTCTGGAGGACGCTCAGCTTCCTGTCGGAGGACGGGGACACGTAAGTAGAGAAAAATGGATAAACGGCTAGTAAGATAGATAAACAAGTAGAAAGATACATATATGGATACACAGACAGAGAAATAGACGGGCATATAGGTAGATACATAGATAAGAAGGGTAGAAAGATATTTAGATGGATAATCAGAAAGATGTACAGAGGAATAGAGAAATAGACAGGTAGATAGATAGAAGAAATACATAGACACAGGGATAGAGAAATAGATAGTTACAGGGATGGAGAAATAGACAGGTGTATAGATATGCAGACAGATAAATAGACATGCATGTAGATAAACAGATACTATACACGATATGGACAAAAGTATTGGGACGCCTGACCATTCCACCAAAAGGGACTTTATTGACACTGCATTCAAATCCATAGACTTTAATATGGAGTTGGTCCCCCTTTGCTGCTTTGATAGCTTCCACTTTTCTTGGAAGGCTTTTCATAAGATTTTGGAGTTTCTGTGAGAAATTTGTGCCTATTCATTCTGTAGCATTTATGAGGTCAGACATTGATTTTGGACAAGAAGCTCTGGCTCACAATCTCTGTTCCAGTTCATCCTAAAGGTGTTAGATGGGGTTGAGGTCAGGGCTCTGTGTGGCCAGTCAAGTTCTTCCACACCGAACTCACCCAACCATGTCTTTATGGAGCTTGTTTGTGCACTGGGGCACAGTCATGCTGGGATAGAAAACGTTCTTCTCCAAATTGTGTCCACAAAGTTGGAAGCGTTGTGGACAAAAGGTTGTCCAAAAGGTTTGCTGAAGCATTAAGTTTGCCCTTCACTGGAAATAAAGGGCCCAGTCCAAACCCTGAAAATCAGGTGTGTCTCTATCCTTTTGTTCATATAGTGTAGATAGTTGGACAACCGCCTGTCAACACTCTTCAGGAGAAATTCACGATAACTTTGTTTCTGGATTTAGCGCTGTGGTTTCCAGGCCTGTTTATGGAAAACCCTTAAGTTTCCTGCATAGTTTTGATATTTTTTCTCAACAATGACATTGTTTATGCATGTGTTGAAGGAAATTCTGAAAAATAGGCCCTTGGGTAAAGTGGTAAACATGAAGTGATTTACCAGTGAATAAATGCTTAGAGGAAAACTCTTGAAGTTTTAAAGATGTATAGTCCACTGACTATATCTTACTCAGAAAGGCCTCATTATTGCACTCAGAACAGGTTTTTATCTGCAGAAGACGTTGTGCAGGTAATCACTTAGAGTGAAACAGACATAATTCTGATAGTTGCTTCTGCTGTTGTATGCAATAAGTATCAGATGGTCCAGCAGTGACTGTGGCTGCTACTTATAACAGTTCATACCAAAGCTGAAATTAGTGTGTTAAAACAGGAAACACTTAAATGTGTTGGACCGAAGGTATTCCAGGACCAGGACTGGGGAAACACTGCGCTGTGGTTTCTGAAAACATCCTGTAGTGTATTTTAATCTACTGGTAAACTCACAACAGTAAGTCATCCAGTGGCCCAGAGTGAACGATTTACAATTGTAAGGGGTCTTTAATTTTTTAGGGCAAATCAGAAAGTTGAATAAAGACATGAAACTACAGCATCACTTTTGTTAATACCACAACAGTGTCCATCTGTGGAAGTATCCCCCGGTTGAAAAGCCTGCTTTAAGGCTGGGCTGCATCATCCGGAGATAAACCCACTCGGTGGAATCTCTGGGTTTTTCCTGGCTCACTGTTTTTGTTTGTGTTTGCTGATCTCCTGTTCTGACAGTGCGCTGCACCTTGCGCTGATCCACGAGCAGTGGGGCTTCATGCAGTACCTTCTGGAGCTCGTGTCCTTCAACCACACCTGGACACCTTACCTGGATATCCAGAACGATCTAGGGCAGGTCAGATGAGACACACACACAAAAAAATAAATTCTCATAATATCACCAGCGAGTGGTGAACAGCATTTTTGTCGAGATGAATGCTGTCCTCTGCCAGAGAGGTCTGCTGTTAATGCAGGCTCTGTCTTTCGGCTTCTGTCTGTGTTTGCTTTCCTGTCTTTCTTTGTTTCTTCTTTTGATTTTCGTTTACTCCGCTTGATTTTCAGCATGAAAGTGCTCCACTTGACGCCACGGAAAATCCTTCCTCGCTACCGCCATCAGACTCTATAACTTCTCCCCCTGTCACACACAGATGTGCAATTTCTCTTTGTGTGCTATATCATTACCATTATGTGCAGTATGATATAATTACGTGCCGTTGACTAGTCATGTGCAATCACTACTTATGTCAACATTACTAATCTACTACTGATCTCTAATACATACAAGAACAGGCTTGATGTAGAAAACAACTCCAAACCACCATTTGTGTTACTAGTAAATTACTTTGCAGTTGGTTATTTATCTATACGCCAGTACAAGATGGTGTATTTCGTACAGAGTATTTTTCAGAGTATTTTTTTTATCGGATTTCATGTAGACTTTGTTTTATACTGTTGTTGTCTCTGTGTCTCTGTAAGACTGTGCAGGCGTAACATACGCAGTTTCCTCTGGGATCCATAAAGATTTCTGATTCTGTTTCTCTAAGACGGCTCTGCACCTGGCGGTGATCGTGGACCGCAGTGATTGTGTGCGCGTGCTGCTGGAGGCCGGAGCGTGCCCGGAGCTTCAGGAGAGAGGAGGACACACCCCTCTGCACCTCGCAGTGAGAGAGCAGCGCACCGAGTGTGTGAGAGAACTCACGTCCTGCACCCGCACCGCACCAAAACATCTGAACATCACCAACTACGCAGGTAAGCACAGCACACACACACACGTCTGTAAGTACACACCATTGCCTTAAAATCAACAATTTAGCTGCATGTTCCGGCATTTTTCATTCTGTACACTAACATTAACCATTTTTGAATTTCGCTTATGAGTATTTCTGCTTTAGCACAGATACACACACGAATGTTGGTCCCGCTAAAGTAAAAAAAATGACTTAATTAGACAAAATGTCATTGTTTCTTGTGATCCCCCTTTGAAAAACAATGACTAAATTAAAATGTCTTCTGTTTCTGATAGTCACTTTGCATCAGCGGGTAAATTAGAATAATATTAACATCATAACAGGTTTATTGTTAAAAAATCATCTTAAAAATCCACATAGCTAGCCTGGAGATACAGCGATACTGTCTTTCACTTGATACATCACAGAATGAGAATGCGTTATGATTAGTACTAACTTTAGCATACACTCCTGCTGACTCGCCACACAAAGTTTGTCAATTCACTTTGTCATGTGAAGCGGAGTCATTTGACTGGTGAATAATCCAGGGACGTTTTGTGATTGGGAGTTGATGTCATGTTTGTAACTTGGCTTTCACTCTTTTTTAAAGAAAAAAGCTTAATAAAGTAAAAAATAAAACTTCTGAATTAATCTATTGAATTAAATTATGATTCTCTGTTGTAACAGAAAACGTTGGTATATTAAAGTATTAAATTTTTCTCTTTCTGTTTCTCTCTCTCTCTCTCTCTCTCTCTCTCTCTCTGTGTGTGTGTGTGTGTGTGTGTGTGTGTGTGTGTGTGTGTGT
>JBBJLS010101984.1:0-20129 GCA_037577275.1 Bryconaethiops microstoma | reverse complement strand
GTGATGTTTTGGGGCTGTCACTGGGCAACACGGACTTTCAACTCCCTCCAAAGATTTTCTATGGGGTTGAGATCTGGCTTTGCCCGGCCAGGCCCTATGGGTATAGGCCCGGCCACCAGGCGCTCGCCATCGAGCCCAGTGACCCGCGTCCGGGCAAGGGAAAACATTTCTTCAAGGTCTTCTTCATCAGGGGTCTTTTGACCCGCTCTTAATCTGGTTCCTCACCCAGGACTTGTTTGCCATGGGCGACCCTACTAAGGCATAAGCCCCGCACAACAAAGCTCTTGGGATCATAAGAACACACAAACTCTTCCACCACAATAAGGTGTCGGCTCCAGGAGGGGTCTTCCTCAAATTTAAATAGTAATAAAATATCTCTTCAGTGTATTCATAAATCTTTAATAACAACGGACATAAAGCTGCATAAACATTTATAAAGGCTCATTCGATCATGCCTCACTAAAGCTAATTTAGTCAATGCTGATGTCCTTAGATTAGTGTCAAAAAGCGACAACTGATGCTCATTGGAATAAGACTTTATAGATGTTTATACAGGTTTATGTCAGTTGTCATAGGTTTATGAATACAGGCTTTCACTGAAGTATTTCTTACAAATACAATTGTGGTACAGAGCAAAAGATTAGGATCTGCTTTTTTACCCACCTTCTCTGCTTGTTTCAGTGAGTCGGGTATAATTTATATAAAATGACATCATGCTTTTGGTTTTGCTAACAATTTCTGTCACTTCTAATGTTTCAAAGCAATAAGGAAGTAATTATTTTACAGGCTAAAGCAACGGTGAAGGTTATACATCTTACCTCCCAGGTATGAGGTACCAGGTATAAAGAGGCCAAAGAACTGGAAACAGCTCTTGTTTCTTAGAATAGCTCTGGTCTCTTTATCAAATTCTGACCTTTTGACCTTGGGTTTCTGTTCCTGTTGACTAATTTCACACATTATGATGGACTCTTAAGAGTATTTCTTATGCCATACAAGCTTTTTTCCTGACGAAGGCTGAAAATATCTTCTTTTTTTTTTTTTTTTCTAAATATGAAGTCATATTTATCATCCATACACCATTGATTCCAAATTGGCTCATGCCAGTCACAGATGGGGCCTCAAATATGTGGGTATTCACTGTTATACCAAATGAAATCGTTGAAATTGTTGCTTTTTCAACAAAACCATCTGGGTTTGATTTCATTCTCTTGTCACTGATTTAATTTATGGCGGTCCGGGGCCAAGTGAGGCTTTCTGGGTATTGTCCAGTAACAGACACAAACCAGGTGCGGGAGCAGACACATTGAAAGTCGATATCCAGTGATGCGACAGCCCTTTAAGATGTCATTTCTGTTGGGTGAGTGTGATTGATGGGCTTTTAAAACATTTGAGTTCTTCGTAGGTGCCCTGTTACTATACTGGATGAAACAATGTTTTGCCTACGGCCCCTTTTGATCTAGGAATGGATTTATCCGGATTTTGGCTGCGGTAGCATCTTCTGCAATCCATAGTCAACATAATGAGAATTTTCAGTCTGATTCTGGGTCTGGGTTGCATTCATAGTATTCGTAGCATGCAAACGTTCCTGTAAGTGGGGTATAGCTTTGGTTAAATAAAAGAAGCCATTGCATTAAGACCATTACGCTGGTCTGTTCTAATTATTGAAAGTGATGAAAATCAGGAATTTGCCACCGTCAAGTTCTTTTGTAATTCCGTTAAATCTCACTGAGCGTTATACTTGGCACCAACCAAACGCACTTGGCACCAGCAAATCAAGTAGCAAACTGCTCTTTTTTTGCCCCCCATACTACCATCTTATCATTGTCATCTGCCATTGCTTCACATAACATATTGCACATTAAATCATGCGTAGGACAGCATTGTTAAGGGGTTATGCAGTTTCATGGTAGGAGATGCAGCAGCATGTCTGTAATTTCCTCCAGCGAATGCTAGCCTCCCCTCTGCGTTGCTGTTACCCAGGCTGGTGAATCACACCAGTGTAATTGGCATAGAAATGGGGTCAGTATTACAAACCTCCAAGGTATGAGGAGGCCAAGGAACTGAAAGCAACTCTGAAACACCAGGAGTGAGGTTAGCAGACCCACGCTGAAACGTCCTTGAAACTGGCTTATTTTGTGCAATCAATGCTAACATCATTACTTTCTGGGGACGAAAAACAGGCCCAGATGAACATCTGGCCAGGAGATGGGAAAACAGCTTTGGTTGGTTTTGATTAATAAACCTGTATAAAGCTGGATGAGTCTGGTGCTTTGCCCTTCACTATGATGGGATTTGGTTTGTGCACAGGCATCGCCTACCTGGGAGGCACCTGCAGCGCCAAGAGGAAGTGTGTTCTGGCAGAGGACAACGGACTCAACCTGGCATTCACCATCGCCCATGAGCTTGGACACAAGTGAGTTTTTATACTGTTAACCTATGATCTAACAGATCTTCTGAGAAGACTATTAGAAACTCTCACCTTGTTCTTTCACTCATTGGCCACTTTATGAGCTCCACCTAATTTATTGGTTTGCCATTCAGGTATACAGTTACAGGACTGTAGAACATCTGTTACTATACTTGACACAACCTTTTTCCACTATCATCATTGATCAGTCTCTGGCCGTTGGTCAGTCTCTGAGTACATCATTGGTCAATCTCTGAGTGCAGAGGCTTCTGTTGTACTCATATTATTTGGATGGTGAACCATTCTCAAAATGGTGGCTCTGGTAGAGGCAAGATAGTGTGTGCGGTGCTAGCATGAGTGTGTCAGGCACAGTAGTATTTCAAGGGTTTTTGCATTCACTCAGTGGCTCTGCTAGGTTAAGAATGGTCCACCATCCAAAAATAATTTGCCAAAAGTAGTCCTGTGGACAGAAACTAGACTATAGGATTTTTATCATAAACTGTGCATCAACATGGCCTGCAGTCTTTAACTGTACACTAGCAAAGTGGAAGGTGTTTCTGATAAAGTGACCAATACGTTTATACACACAGTTCTACTCATTTAACACTTTCTTATATTTTCTCAGATTAAATGAAGCCTTAAAGAAACAATTTACTTAAAATGCTAAATTCACTAACAACGAGGACCAGCTAGAATTGCACAAGCAACTTTTTAACTGGCTTTTAGTCACGTTTAACCTTTTGATAGACCTAAAATAGACTTTACACTTCACTGTGATTGCTGATTACTTTTCATTCACTTTGAAAAAGCTTTATATCTGTGCTAGCTCTATCTCAGGGTAGGTATTACTTTTTTTTTCCACAAGCGTTCTGTCTCATTATCCTCCCTGGCCCGAAGAAAGCCTCCTTCCAAAGGCCAGCGTCAGGCAGGCAACATCAAAATCACCTTGAAATATAGCCAAGGCTATATTAGCATTAGCACGGGCTTTGTGGCCGTGCCAGGTTCGTGTAGAGTTATCACAGTGCGCGCTCCAGTGGCGGCCAGCGGGGTGGCCAGGGCCTAGTGGGATCTTTAAAGGCTGGCAGCCATGAGTTGGCCCACGTCGTGTCCGACTGGTGCCGAAACCAAGGGTACACTCATGTAGCTGGTGCCATGGCGCTCACACACACACACACACACACACACACACACACACACACACACACACATCTCATACACACACAGGCCTCCATTGTGCTCACTCTGTAAAACACCTATTAAAGCGAGAATATTAGGGCTTTAAGTGGAGCCGTATTTGCGTAATGTGAAAGCTGTAATCTAGCATGTCATGGGGTTTGTTTTTTAGGGTTTCACCTGGATTAGCGGGCTAAATTTGTCGACTTGACATTTACACGCTCGCCTGCGTGTTTATGGCCACAGCGCTTTGGCGTTTGCTTCAGTCTTTTTAGACATCCGAACCAAAATGCATGAAAAGCCTTTGTTGTTTTTGACCGTTCTTGTGGAGCTGGTTGTCTGATCTCTACTTGATTATCTGAGCCCGCTTTAGCGAATGCAATAAGTTGTTACTATAAAAATGCTTGGCCTTTTGCTTCAGCGTTGGTAGAGCAACCTGCTTTTATTACTGTCTCTGATTTACATTTCATTACACAGCCATTCGTCTCACATCAGCAAGATTTCTGATCCATTAAAGGCTCATTTGTTTTGAAGGCCTGGTGAAAACGGGTGTAGTTATGTTTGGAGATCATAAAAAAGTCTATTCTCTTAGCATTGTCAGTAAGCCAGAAATGGAATCCAGTCATGATGAGGAGCTGAAAATGTTCTCTAATGCAGGTTTTACTCGTTCAGCAGTTCCATTTTTCTTGCCTCAGTGACTGGGTACATGTTCGAGTGTTTGGTGATTTGTTAGGATTTTTAGGATTTGATCTTTCTGAAATGGGGCTCAGTGAGAGCAGGGAAAGCACAAGGCCTAATAATGACTGGGTGTTGGTGTGGCAATAATCCTGTTACTGTAAAAAGAATTTTGTTTACATAAAGGAAACGCACTAACAACATTGTTTTAAGAGGCTTTTACACTAGATCCTTTCAGGAAAAAGGGATCGGGAGTTCCTATAGATTCTTGGGAACCAGCGTCACTTTGTGTTCACATTTACGTGGTACAAACACGGGCACACATTCTGAGAGAGCTTAAATGGCTTATTAATGTTTTTAATGTGGTTTTTAAGATAACTGAACCAGATGTGAAGGGGTCAGATCTTAACCAACTCCAGAAGCCCAAAATTAGCCTCTCTAATTGCATGGATCCATACAAACTCCCAAACAAATGAGTAATTCATTTGCTATCTATGGGGGAGATAAAACATTATATTATTTGTTAATATTATGTCACCCTGCCCATATGTGCATGGTCATGTCATCAAAGAATCTGATGTTTTAGAGGTGAGGCAAAAGATTTAAATTTGAAGAAAACTAGAAAGTAGTCTTTTAAATGATATGAATAGTGGTCAATGAATCTTGGTCTGTACGTCCATGTGCATGAACTAACTATGTAAAAAAAAAAGTCAATTTTGATTTGTTGACTAGTCTAAATGCAGACTAACATTACGCTGTTACTTGAAGCCTCAACACCAATCTCGAACAATCCCAGTTTCTCAAACTGTGTGGGGTGTTTTAGTCTGATTGCTGGTCTTATGATGTCAGTTCCCACAGCAGCAATATGTGGGGAAGCAGAAAAACCTGCTGGCTTCGGAGCTTGACCACAGAGCACAATGGGCCAAATTCTGAAGCCGCCAAACACATTTTTCCCATAGAGACAAACATCTCAGGTCCAGGGCTTGTTTACATGCTAATGATGGACCACAAAATGAAGACATGTCCCCACAGGACTGCGTAAAGACCAGCTGCTGTCTTCAAGTGATAAAGTAAAAACTGAAAAAACGGACAATGTTATCACTGTCAAAGCAAAACCTTGTGTCTCAGGAGAAAGAAAGCTTTTTCTGCTTTACTCTTTGGACATTTTCTATTGATCCATTCATCTAAAAACTTCCACAGAATGTAAAAGGCAACCTGCATGTTTCAATGTTCAAGATGTAAGAAAATTGGAGACACATTTTGTTCCAACAGCTGCAATTGGAAGTTGATCGATTTGAGAGTGTTAGATGAAAAACTAGTTATACTACACCTACAATATGCACATATTGACTTAATATTGGATTATAATCTGCTGCATGGTTTAATTTGGTTCCTAAATGGTTCTTAGCTTGGATACACAGTTCCAGATAACTGCTATAGAACCTTTACACTACCAGTCAGGTTTCTGCACACCACAGGTTTTTACAATATATCCATTTATTTCATATACTGTCAATTTATGTTCTTGTTAAACATAGCAAAGTTGTTGACTGAACAACTATAAACAAAAATATGCTAAATATTACATGGAAAGAATATATAACAGTACATGTCTGACATCCTATTAACTGGTTGTGGGGTGATGCAGAATCAAATTCTAGATCGTCCTTTAACTTTAAATGGACTTGTTAACTGTTTCATCCCATTGGCTGTCGCTGAATAGCTCGAAAAATATTTTAATAGTTGCCTGGTGAGACACATTATGATAATAATTTTTATTATGGTAGGTGGCTTTTTGCAGGTCAGTAGTGATTAATAAAAATATGACATTTTATGGCTAATAAAGACTCAAATGGTGAATATACTGTAAATGTATTTGTTACAATATAAATTGAGTGTCTTTTTAGTAAATATTAAGTGAGTAACATGCAAATGTGGAAATTCTTGGTGTGTGTGAAAACATTTGACTGGTAGTGTATATAATGTGGAGGTTCTTCACACCTTCTGCACAGAGAAATAAATAAGGTTCTGCTGTGATTTCGGCTCAATTTCGCTCCTTTATCTTTAAGGCACTGAAGCAGATCTTCTTCATGTTCTTGTCTGATGGAGCTGTCAGGCTTATGAACCTGTTCTGCTACTGTGGTCTACGTTATTAGTTTGGCAGTGAAATTCATGTGTGTTTATAAGCCTCTTCTTTCAAATCCGCTTGGAATCTGCACACGTTTGGCTTCCTTGTGCGAAGCCGTCATTCCATCCCAAACCCCAAGTATGGACATCTGAAAACTTGAGATGAATGATGAAGAAGAATGAAGATTTGAGAGCCACGTTATCCACCCATTGAACCCGGCCCTTTTGTTCTTTGAAGAAAGTAACGGTAAAATCACGTTCTTTTCCTCGTAAACGGCCTCAGAGTGTGATTTTTTTTTTATTTCTCCTGAGCTCACTGTGAGCCCTCTGTCTTTTATTGCTTTTATTTAAGATGGAGGGGGAAAAAAAAGAGACGCGCCCTAAAAATCCACCCGCCACATTCTTTATTAGTTCCTGTGTTTCGCTGCCGCTAGTTCGTTTTTCGGTTGTTGTTTTTAATTTGGAAATGTAGGTCAGGGCTTGAGCGGAAGAAGGCTGTTTCTGCCTGCCCTGCCTCCAATCCTCTGTCTCTGTTTCTGTACAGCTGAGCCTTCTAGCACCACTTCTGGACTTCTGAGGTTTTGTACAGTACCAGAATCTTAAATATTTTTCACAGGGCTTGCTAAGGGCGGGCGATTTGGCAAAACCTCATGTTACTCAATAGCAATTTCACAAAATGTCATACGTGTCAGAATTTTTTTACCATTTTGAGGTTCTTGAATGAGATGAAATGGATAATATGTGCAGGCAGAGATGAACTGTTTCCAAAAGAACGTGAAAAAGAAATAAAACTAATAAAATAAGATCCTGATGGGTCAGCCACCGAACTGCTACTTCTTTCCACAGCACATTGTTTCAGTTGTGAATAGCGGAGTCCGCAAACAGCCACTGGTAACCCAGCGACATCTTTTAGCACTAGATCAGAATAATCTGGTATAAACATCTCCACTTAAACATTTATAGGTTTAACTGGAGTTTTTCTAGGAGGCACTTTTCAGGCTTGCGTTATGTCTATTGGCTACATTTAGCAATATAGATGAATGTACTGTCCTGTATAGATGATATAGATGAATGTACGGTTCTAGAATCTATATCAGCGCTCATAGGGCGAAAGGCAGAGAAACACCTAGAACGGCACACATAAACACATACAGGGGTAATTTTGCTTCTCCAGTCCACTTTGTACTGTGGGAGGAAACCGGAGAAACCGGTGGAAACCCGCACAGACATGGGAAGAACATGCAAACTCTATATAGAAAGGTATTCAAACCCAGGAGGCAACAATGGTACCCAGTGTCCTGTTGTGCTACCCATGGCTGCTCTACCACCCATTTATTTAAACTCCATCTTTACAAAGAATTGGATAAGCACACTGAGTTTGTTCCCACCCTATAAGTGTTTCTCATGGTTTCACCCAGATGTTCTCATTATGAAGTCAGGTCTGGCCCTATGAGACTGTTTACTGGTCATTTGTATTTACAGGCCCTCTATACTTTGTCAAAATCTGTCATTTTTATGATCCATATAGTTGCTTATTGTGTAGAAGTGCTGACCATATCTATGTATTTTATCATGAGGACAATACTATAGAAGTGCTGGATTCATGCCTTTTGTGTGTGCGTGCATGTGTGTGTGTGTGTATGTGCATGTATGTGTGTGTGTGTGTGTGTGTGTGTGTGTGTGGTCTTCTCCTTTACAGCATGGGAATGAGCCACGATGATGACCATGCCACCTGCACCGGCCACTCCCACATTATGTCAGGAGAGTGGGTCAAAGGCCGTAACCCCAGTGACCTCTCCTGGTCAACATGTAGCCGTGACGACCTTGAGAACTTCCTCAGGTGAGAAACCATCAAAACAAGTCGTTATGAAATTAAACAAAGCTGTATCAAAAATACTGTTAAGACCGTTAAAGCTTTATTTGAACCCTGCTACATAATGACATTAACTAGGTGGCATTGGGTGTCATACAGCGTCATAAGGTGTCATTACAATAACTGGTAATGGGAATGTCCCTGTTATGTTAATGGTTAATCTAAAGTGTAAAGTAAGTGTAAAATGACCATTTGTCATACATGAACACACCACAGCACGATTCTTCTATGCATTTAACCCATTCACCAAGTCAAGAATCAAGTGAAGTAAAGATCTGCATAATCTGACATAAAAACCTGACATCTGTTGTGCCTATGTTTGTCGTGTTTATGTCATTGTTATGTAGCAGTAAAGTGTTGCCAGTGGCAAAACAAAATTGCCACTGCTAAACAGAAACACTCTAGACCAAAAGTGTGAGCCAAAGACCAGACGATCAGAAATGTTGCATCTGGTTTTAACAAAGAAATTTGTGCAGATATTTCCATTACAGTTGCAATGAGCTCCAAATTCTTTCCACACACTTGATTGAGTTGATGATGCCTTCAGGAGTATCTGAATGGGGAAATCAGGTGGATCTGATTACAGTTGCAATTAGACTCAGCAGGAGAATCAGCAGGAGCTCAACACATTAACAATAACTGCACATCCATCCAACCATCCATCCATCCATCCATCCATCCATCCACTATCCATTATCATTCTTGATTTTTACAAAGATCTAAGAACCAAAGATGGTTCTTAGACTTGCTTTCTAAGAACCAATACTAATTTTAAAAAATACTAATTTTACTTTTCCATTAATGAAGTTGATTTTGATTATTGTCTTGTTGTAATACCCAGCCTCTTTTCTTCTCCAGTTTCTTCACTGACTGACACAGTAGATTCTAGGATTTTGTTCATATTTAGATAAATTCTTTTTTACGGAACTTATTAAATTCTTAAAACATGTTCTCGATTTGCCAAGGATGGCCTGCCCTTGCATGCCTCGTTGGAAGCAAGATGGCTTGAAGACAAATTTAGTGTGAATATTATTTTTGTGCCCATTTATCTGCAGGGCCATTTATTTTGCCATTTTCCAGAAGCTGTTATTCAGAGTGATTTGCTAAAGCATGCAAACAGTAGAAGAAGATTATAAAACGTAAAACACAAAAGGCCAGATTTTAACAGAGGTGTTAAACAGTACAGTGCTAGCACAGTGTTAAAGCTGTGTGAGGAGGTCCAGAGACATTAGCCCTGTGATTATAAAGGTATTCATATATACAGCCTGCTGGGTACATGCATGTTGTGTGCCCACAAGACCATCATTAACCTAATTAGAAAACAAGAATGAATTAAGATTCTCCAGGGCTTTTTTTGTATGATACTTCTGGGATTATCAGGTTAGAAATCAGTGCTGATTGTTTCTCACACAGTTTGAGCTTTATGACGCATCCAGCATCTTTAAGAAACCCCTCTGCATCTCTAAAGTAAACCAGAATTGCACACACACACACACACACCCACACACACACACACACACACACACACACACACACACACACACAAATCCGGGATGTAACACAGCATTATAATAGTGGAAAATCAGCCTCAGCCCTCTTTGTGCATGTGTGTGTGTATGTGTTTGCATATAGTGTGTGTGAGTGTGTGTGAGTGTGTGTGAGTGTGTGTGAGTGTGTGTGAGTGTGTGTGAGTGTGTGTGAGTGTGGGTGAGTGTGGGTGAGTGTGTGTGAGTTTGTGTGAGTGTGAGTGTGTGTGAGAGTGAGAGTGTGTGTGTGTGTGTGTGTGTGTGTGTCTGAGGACTGACACACACACACACATCAGTGATAAGAAGCTGACTCACACGCAGCTTAATACTAAATTCTCTTGACACAAATATCACATGCAGGATTTTAATACAGAAAACAGCACGTAAAACATACAGAGCAGTTCACATTTTCTGATGCTCAGCTCTCTTTAATATATTAATCTGTTGTGTATCTTAAATAAAAATATAGAGAATTAATTTGTTCATCCTTCCATTCTCTGAGCTGCTTATCCTAACTAGGGTTGGATAGTGTTAGAGTCTAGGGCAGCACTGAATGGGCGAAAGGCAGAGAAACAACCTGCATGGATGGGTGTGGCTAAAAAATAAGAACATCACATAAAAATGTGTGAAAAGATTCAATAGTTATTTTATTATCCTTTAGGTCACTGTCTTCTTATAATCCAGCCTCTTTTCTTCTCCAGTTTCTTCCCTGACTGGGGCGCATCGACTTCTAGGATTTCCAGAATCAGAATCAGAAAGCTTTATTCTAATTCAAATGTTAGTTCATATTAAAAAGAATCCTTTCTTCTTTATGTCCCATCCATTTTTCCAAAGTTGTGAATATTGTTTTCTTATTGATATTTCCTCACTGACCAGTTAACAATTTAGTTCCGGTTCTTGATACCCATCCCTAGAGAGGAACGCCAGTCCATCTCAGGGCAGATACACTAACACACTCAAACACATTCACACCTAGAGGCAATTTAGAATCTTCAGTTCACCTGTTGTTCCATTCATCATGAAATTTCACTCATTCATTAATTCGTTCATTCATTTTCTGTAACTGCTTAATCCTTACTAGTGTCGTGGTTACCCGGAGCCTATCTCGGGGTCTACGGGCACAAGGCAGGGACTCACCCTGGGTGGGGCGCCAGCCCACCGCAGCCATTTTTCAAATTATGTTTAAAATTTGAGAACAACATGAAACTTTGTTTAGACAGCAACAGAGCCTTTTAATTCCTATTACTTGAAAACTATGCTTCATAACACCATTATAAACAGAACATGTTTGTAACCTCTTATGTCAATACAGTATTGTTTATTTCATAAAGCATAAGCTGTTCAAAAGCACAAAATATTGTGTTAAAAATGATTTATGCAATGTATATGCATGCTATGTAGTCTCTATGTCTCTATTTCATACTCATGCAGCTAATGTTTATTTGGTCTGATTAACATTTTAAAGAATGTGGTTGCAAAAGTTCAGGCAAATAAATTGAAAATGAGCAGAAAAATGTTTTATTAAAAGATGGACTTATTTTGTATATTGCACAGTCAGCAAAGCCTGTCATTTTCCATATGATGATAGATGGCCTTCAAAGAAAGTGTTACCATTTATTTGTGCATACAGCAAAATTATATATATATATATATATATAAAGTAAACACCAATACTGAATTTGAAAAGGTATGTGTATATATATATATATATATATATATGTGTGTGTATATATATATACACATCCCATGTAAGTTAAACTTTACTTGGCCGGCAGAACCATTTCTAATTCAGATCTGGGTTCAGGAGAGTCAAACGGTTCATGTTGCAGCTCAGTCAAACTATAACTTCATTCATAACCTGACGCGTTAGTCTGGGCATCAGTGGCTTGTTTGTCATCAGTCGATATTCCTCTTGATTAAGGCCCTCATCCTTCCCCCGCTTAGTATTGATTTTCATTCTGCACCAGAAATATGCAACATTGCCTTTTTGATCCGGACTCTCTCTCAGCTGAACTACGGCATCCTCACTCTTTGGAGGACAACTTTATTTCTTTCATTTCAAATACAAATTCAAAACATTTGGGACAGCAACTCCTCACCCTGCTGGTTATCCTGACGTTATCTTGACAGACAGACAAGCAGACAAACTGACATACAGACTCACATCATGGTACATGACAAGAGATGAAAAGACATGAGAAGATAAACTGACAGACGTATATTTTTAGTAAAATAATTCAGGTTTGGAGTGAAAAGCTGAGTTCTAGAGAAATGTCTAGTTCCATTCACCACCACTGTAAACAACTCAAGTGTCATGTTGGGCTGACAGAACAGACACACTTGCAGGAACAGGCTTTTAGAGAATAATGTTCAGAAGCTCGGAGCAGAGCTCAAAATGAAAACAAGCTGCACTTCGCACAAAGCACAGGGAAGTTCCCGGAGGTCCTTCACTCTGAAGGGAACTCAAGCACGACTGGAGAAAGGGGCAACTCGGCTGCCTCGCCGACTCACACATAACTTAGCTGACCCACGCGTATCAGGGGCCAGTACCAATACTCCATAGACTAGGAGCGGAAAACGAAGGTGGATAAACCACCGCTTAAGCCTGTAGGGACAAAGAGGGAAGGTTCACAGTCACAATCCAAGTAACGAGTGAAACAAAGCGTCCAGCTTGGCTTGCTAGAGGAAGCTCCCCTCCTGCCACTTGGAGAGTCCGCTGGAGCTTGAATGGAAGCTCTTCACACACACAATAGTCCCAACCTTCGTAACACACAGGCATTCAGTTAGAGTTTTCACCCAAAGCACAACAAACCCGGCTGATTTTTAAACTGACACACATACCCAGGCAACCAATCACACAACGCAGACAATAACCTCCGATAACACAATACACTTAAACTAAACTCAGGACAAGTGGACA
This sequence comes from Bryconaethiops microstoma, assembly GCA_037577275.1. Taxonomy (NCBI): domain Eukaryota; kingdom Metazoa; phylum Chordata; class Actinopteri; order Characiformes; family Alestidae; genus Bryconaethiops; species Bryconaethiops microstoma. Next base: position 7,428 of record JBBJLS010101984.1, on the reverse strand, counting down.
TGTCGTCAGGTGACTAGCAACGCTGCTAATGAGCTAACAAAGCTCAACTCTCTCACCTGGGTTGACTAGGCTCCTGATGACCACACACACAACAAACTACCACGTCATCGCCCTGTGCCCAGTGTGACCGAAGCGGACCAGACGTGACACTCAGCTCACGCAGCCCTCACAGGAATGGTTATGACTGCACAGCCTCAGGCTTGAAGTGTTGTAGTTTTGGCTAAAAAAGTATTATTTAGTCACTTCATAGCAAAGAGGCACATTATGAGGCAGAACAGATTTAATTCAGATTTCCCCCCCTTTTTTTTACCATCATCGTAAGTCCACATAAACACATGGAGCTTAACTGTGGGTTAAGAGTAAATAAAATAAAATACATATTTGTACTGAGACATCTGGTTCCATTCACCACCACTGTAAAGCAGTCTGAGTCAGCAAGTTTCTCTACAATGAATCGTTTCACACCAAACCCCCTCCGAATGCCTTCACAGCTTTAGTGCAAAAGTAAAGAAACCTCAAACATAAACATGTCTTGGCTGATGGGCTTAATTTGGGACTGGGGGACACGGAGTCTGAGAAAAGTGTGTGATGATTAAGGCAGTATGCGTGAGGCTTATTGGTGGTGTATGGGCTTCCAGCCTTTTTACTACATGTGGGAAGAGGGGAAAAATGCGTAAATTAGATGTTTCACCAAACTGTCCCATTAAATGCAAAATCAGCGCGGTGTGAAATTGTCAGTAGCAGTTAGCTGTGCCGCTGGATGCCGTTGTTAGCGCGCGGCGGATGCCAGACATTCTCTGGAATCCTTGGTGCTGTTCGCGAGCGGCGGATTTGCAAAGATATGTGTCAGGTGCTTATCAAAACATCTCCGCTTGGCTGTGCTTGAAAGCCCCTGAGAGCCTGGAAATGCAGGAGAAATCTCTGACACACACCACACTCTGCTCGGCCTAGTTTTCAGCCAGGCCCAGGAAGGGAGGGTCACGGGGGGCATTTTTTTTTCCTTCAGGGAAATAAATATTTTATGAGAATTTGCTGGGGAGAGGTGCTGGAAAAAAATATATATATATAAAAAGAGCAATGTGTGTGTGTGAGAGAGTGTGTATGTGTTTGTGTGCTTGTTTCTCTATTCCTAGTAGCTGGAGTAGAGATGAGTAGAACTTAACTTAAAATTTCTAGAAGTTGCACTGTGATCCATCGAGAAATGTCTCATCACACTGCATACATGTTCACAGCTACTGATGACAATAAAGTAACCTTGAACCTTGAACCTCTAGGTCGAAAGCCAGCGCTTGCCTGCTGCACACGGACCCTCGAAGTCGCTACCTGGTGCGTTTGCCCGCCAAGCTGCCTGGCATGCACTACAGCGCTGACGAGCAGTGTCAGATTCTCTTTGGCACCAACGCCACCTTCTGCACCGACATGGAGGTGGGTGGCAACGGAAAGCAGGACCTCATTCATGCTTTGTAGACTTGTAGTCCAGTGTCATATATCATCTCTTAGGTAGTAATGACTTTCTGTTACATAAAACTGATTTTAAAAGTCATGAAAGGTTCTAAGTACTAATAGTAAGAGCTAAAGTTTTGTTCCTCCCAAATTTTGGAGGATGGCGTCCTAACCATTCCTTCAGGACCACCATATCTAAATGCATGCTTTTGCTGAAATCCATGTCTATAAAACGCAACTAAATGAAGAATTGCCGGTTGAACATCATTGGTTTAACACACTCTCTTTATCTGGTTCACATTTTAGAGTCTCTATAACTGCAGTTGCTTGCATTAGCATCAGGGTAGTGTTAGTGTTATGCTAGCAGATATTAATAATGATATTCTGTTTCTTCATTAAACATTACAATGTAATAAATGCAGTTGTTATGCAATTAACTGCAATTATACTGCAGTATACTCCAGTATAATGCAGTTTCAGTGAATTATGTTATCAAGAAATGTAGTAATAATGCCATTTCATTAATGCAGTTTATAAAACATGCATCCTTATTGCAATTCAATGCATTTAATGCATGTGTTTCACCTTCAAGAAAACTGTGGCATTAGCATGGAAAACTGCAGTACTAGCAGAGTGACATACACAGTTGTCTTTATGAAACAGTGCTGTCCAAAAGTCTTAAGTCATATCCTCGTTTCTTTATACTTTGCTTTGAATCATCTTGTTGGTGCAAAAATACTTCAGTAGTTCGGACTGTTTTATTTTTGGCGTATGGAGTAGATTAAATAAGGAGCCTAGATAAAGGAGTTCCAACCACTCAGCATTCAGCACCACCAGTATACTGATCACCGCCTGATCATCTGGAATCATCAGCTCCTATTTCTTCACTGGTTCAGGACTTAAGTTAGATGTGCTTTGTTCTGTTTAACTGATTCAAACGTAGGTTACTGTGTGGCTTAACAAACAAATAACAAGAACTGTTCAGGTTCAGGGACTGGACTGAAAATAAACTTTTGAAGCCTGGAGAACTGTTCCTCCAGATTACATAAAAAAATACAAGAAAATCTGGATCAAAATATCATGATTGCTCTTTTCATCTCAACATTTTACCAGGTTTTAAGACACCACTTGTTTTGTGATTTATGAATAATAAATTAATATTCACAAGTCTGTGCTGTACATAACTCACACCCCCATGTCCACTGACGTCCTCATTTAAGTATTCATCGCTGGAGTGTCATTGGCAGGTCAATTTGTTTTTATTTCACTCGTTTTTATCACGCTTGGAAAGCACAATTCAAGGACATTACTGTGGGAAAAATCGATGCATTGTGGTGCTGCTAATTGCTCCGAATCCAGTACACTGGAGGCTTTCCACCAATTATCGCTCTATGGCCAATTTCACATTTGTAAGCAAATGCTTCTCCCTGCCCAATTGCATCACTTCTCTGCCAACTTTAGTGCAGCGCCTCAGTCAGTTAGCCGTCAGAGGGACAGGGCTTAGAATTTAAAAGAAGTTGTGGGATCTGGACAGCTTATTTCACAGCATGACCTAGAGTAGTGTGACCCTCCAGCTTTGCTTGTCCCTCTTACGGTCCCTCCCCAGGGGCCAAATTGTGAATTGCCCACTGAGCGAAGGCGTATCAAAACTGTCTGCAAGCTTTTCTTCTGTTTTACACGAGCCATTTGAGGTCATTGCATGGATTTAAACCAGTAATTGCCTCAAATAGTTGTTTGCACTCTTAGCCAAAGTTGAGTTTCGAGGAAGCTGTCACTAACTGCTCACAGTTCATTACTGCTTTTGCTAACATATAATCAAATCATTCTTCAACTCGGCTTACGTTCCTGTTCCCACCTTTTTCACATGTAACTTCATCCTTAATGACGTCCCACGTGAATTTCGGGTTGCCATGGTGACAGGTCAATACATTAGCGCTGCATGGCAGGTGCTGACAAGCCCGCTTTGGTTCCTGCAGCATGTGAGGAACCAAAGCGGGCTTGTCATTTTGCCGTAAGCTATATGCTCTAGATCCCAATTTGATGAGACGTTTTGAGGGCTTCACCAACATATTTCATTTTTTCAAAACCAATTGCTGTTAACCCTTTGATACCGGTGTAAAGACTTCTACTTTTAATTGGCTTGTCTCCATTTTAAAGGCCACATTTCAAAATATCTGCATTATGTAAATGGTGAAGATGTAAACAAAGTTGTTTAAAGTTAGAATTTTTCACAGTAGTGGAACCAGACTTCTGCCTGTAAAAGCTACCTCCATGAAAATTGTTCCGTGAAATGGTTATGACTTATTATGAATTGTTTTACAGTAAGCTGCATAAAGGTCATTTTAAGATATATGAATAATGCAGGGCAACATTTGTCTTCCCTCTATTTTACCATCTTCAACATCTTGGGATAGTGAATAAAATGGTTATATTTGTGTTGCAAAAGTCCTAACAACTGATTTGCCCCTAGTGTAAGTAAATCGGTAGTCAATGCGCTTTTTTACAATAACCCATTTCACACCAAACCCACTCTTTAACAATGTGATTTCTCAACACTGACTCTAACAAACATTGCCATAATAAAATTAATTGTATATCATTCGTATATTGTATATGAATATGATTAATTTATGAAGTGTTACAAATATGTGCTCACTCGCTCAAAAACGATCACAATGCATTAAACCATTAGGCAGCATGGAGTCTCTTTTATACACCTGTAGAACACACACAAAGCTCCAAATACACTCACTGATCCATTCTACTATGGCATGGACACACGCTGAATAAAATCTGGGAGTAGGTTTTAACCAATTAAAAGGGACAAAGACTTACACACATTTATTGATGATGAGACATAAAGAAATGAGGGATGTCTCAGGACTGTATAAACACAAAGTTCAAACTGCTCCCAGGTTAGCCGGGCTCCTGCCCAGAGCCGTTGGACGCACATTGCCTTTAGTCTGATTTTCACTCTTATTTCTTTACCTCTTTCTTCTCTTGTCTGTCTGGAGAAAGAAGGGATGTACATCTCTCATTCGGCCCTGCTGACAGCTTTATTCGGACGGCGGAGTGCAAAGTCCTAGAAATGTACTCTCTCCACTCCTGTCAGGGTTAGCATATCTTAGCTTCTTCTTCCTCTGGGCAGTGTAGGCACCATGGCTCCTGGTAGAGACCATAAAACAGGCCTTATCTACATTTACGCTCCTCTTTTGCCCTCGAGGGAGGTCCGCTAAGCTCCTCAGAGCTGCCACTGGGGGCTCGGTTGCTTAGCTTACAGTAGAGGTGGAGTAATCTGCACCATGTGCACTGTGTTTGCTAGCAGAGGAAATGAAAGGCCTCGGATAGGGCTCAGGAGGTGCCTCGGGGGAGGAAAACGTTCAGAACATTAACTTCTCTCTCTCTTACAGGCTGTTAAAATGCCACGCATTCCACCCACCGACAAGAATTTGCTAACATTTCTGTATCGATCGTCCTGTCCCTTAACTAAGTCATGCTAGTTTAACAAAAGGCATCGTGTCGTTTCAGCACCTGATGTGTGCAGGCCTGTGGTGTCTGGTGGAAGGGGATGCTTCCTGCAAGACTAAGCTGGACCCGCCCCTGGACGGCACGGAATGTGGTGCCGACAAGGTAACCAGCATTACCACAGGCTAATGTTCGTTTAGCTCTGTGGTTTGTATTGATCTATCCACACACTCCAGCATGCAACATGTAAAGGCTGGGACTGACAGCCCTTAGGGTTTATATGTCATAAGTCAATTACTGAAAGGAGACTGGCCTTTATCCAATTATTAGACAATCATCCATTATTAGACAATTATTGGCCAGGTACATTGTTCATTTTCCAAATACACTGCTGTTCGGAATGACTTGTGATGTTAATCTAATATTTGAAAAAAGATCAATGGGGACATTTCACTAATTGACTAATGACATATGGACTCTGTTGGCCTTTATTCACTATTAGCCCCCTGTTAGCCACATTCATCATCCATTTTCCCAGATAAATTTCTGTTTGGAATGACTTGTGATACTGATCTTAATATTTTTCAATATTCTTTTTTGTATCTTGTTTTATTCACATATAATATATAACAAAATGTCTCATCCTTCACTTAGTTTTTTCCTTCACTTATATCACTTTATCCTTCACTTATATTTTTATTATGTATTTTTGTTATTTTTTTAACAAATGACATTGTAAACAATGTAGAGTTGAATACCATAAACTAAACATATGTAATAATGAAACAGATCATAATTAACATGAATTTACAGCGTATTTTTGTAGTGAAGTTCTTTCTTATATTGTTCTTACTTTCAGTACTGTGAGCTAATGAGTAAGTTCCTGTTTGTCTTTGTGTGTGTGTGTGTGTGTGTGTGTGTGTGTGTGTGTGTGTGGTGTGCGTGTGTGTGTGTGTGTTAGTGGTGCAGGGCTGGTGACTGTGTCAGTAAGACGCCGATTCCTCAACATGTGGATGGAGACTGGAGTCTGTGGAGCCAGTGGAGCATGTGCAGCCGAACCTGTGGCACCGGCGCGCGCTTTAGACAGAGGAAGTGTGATAACCCCCCGTAAGCAACACACACACACACACACACACACACACACACACACACACACACACACACATAACCCACTCCCAGGGGTAGTAAATGAGTCAAATCACACTAAGAGTGGCGCTCCAGCAGCTTTAGTTTAAGTAAACAGCAAGTAGAGCTCAGGAAAATGTAAATAATTTTTAAGACAGTCTTCACTTTGATTTCATAAACCAAACCAAACGTGATAGTATCGTCGACCATAGATGGCTAGGAGTCATGACTGTTTGAAGGTATAATACAATGTAAAATCTTGAGACACCCCTCATTTCTTAGCATTTTTCATTGAATCGCCTTGTTGGTGCAACAATCGCATTTTATGGATGTCAAGCAGTCTCTTTGGCATATTGAGTAGATTAAATGAAAGAAATGGGAACAGATGTTTTACTGTAACAGGTGCTTAGACATACAAGGTGCCTAGATAAAGGTGTTCCAACCACTCAGCATTGAACACCACCAGTGTACTAATCACTGCCTGATCATCTGGAATCACTTGTTTCTTCACTGGTTCAGGCCTTAAGTTAGATTCAACCGTAGGAGAACTGTTCCTCAAGATTATACTGAAAAGTACAAGAAAGTTTGGCTCTTTTGAAGCCAAATATGAAGAAATGAGGCGTGGCTTAAGACTTTTTCAAAGTACTGTACACGGTGTTACTCATAAAAAAACCTCATAAATAGCTACAGTCCCCCACCCCCAACCACACCTTCGTCTTCTGATGCTCGAGGCAGGCTTGTAATGTCATGTGCAATATACCATCATACGATCGTGCCCCCTCGTCATCTCTGGTTGAGGATACTATCATTTGTATTAGTATTTTTTTTTATTTTATAAGTGCAATTTTATGAGGCTTCTCCTAACTCTTAATTGATATTTGTAGCACCTTTCTCCAACAACATGCACCTCAGAGATGTGGCTTAAAGAAGAGAAAATGAACATGGTGGAACCTGGCTGCCAAGATCATAATTGTAGATGGATATACCCAGAAATTGAATGATTGTTTCCAGGATGGTGACATTCATGAAAGAAATAACACCCTCCTAAATAATAAAATCTCCTAAATCTAAATGACTTCTACACCTGCATCTGGATTCACAGTTACTTACAGAGGTGCTCATTTGAATGTTAGATCCTGCTGCTGTAACAGAATGCAGGATTAAATAAATCGCATCCTACAAACAATAATAAACAAAGCATTTCACAAGACTGAAGGATTACTGCTTCTTTGGGAACCCACCCTAATGCTGCACTCCACATCCGCACTGTAGCTCACATTTCAGGTCCCTGGATATGCTGAGGCTGTGTGTGTGTGTGCGTGAGCGTGTGTGTGTGTGTGTGTGTGTGTGTGTGTGTGTGTGTGTGTGTGTGTGTGTGTGTGTGTGTGTGTGTGT
>JBBJLS010101935.1:0-20133 GCA_037577275.1 Bryconaethiops microstoma | reverse complement strand
CACACACACACACACACATACACACATACACACACACAAACACAAACACACAAAAACACACACACACACACACACACACATACACACACACACACACACACACACACACACATACACACACACACACACAGAAAAACACAAACACGTATATGTGTGTTGGCTTACTCAAGGGTGAGGAAAACTAAGACAGTACGAATCTGTCTTAGTTTTCTGGTGACTCAAAGCTTTGCTGTGCTGTGATGGCTCTACCACTGGGCCAAATTCCCTTTTTTTTTTTTATTATTAACCAAGACAACCCTCAGCGCCTGGCAGGAGAGAGACAACGGAAATTGAAAGTTCTTGATGAGACAGACAGAAAGGGCAAGTCTATAAATAGTTTAAGGAGGCTGACCTGTGAGTAGAACTGTTGGAGGAAGGGCTTCTTGGCTGGAGGCATCATGGTGTCCAGATGAGGCTGTAGGAGCTCAAACTGCTCAGCCAGGAACACTCTGCAGGGAGTCAGAGGGTCACATCAGCGGCTTTTTTTTAGCCCAGCTCTCAGGGGCACTACATAGGGCTTACAATAGGGATCACGGGTCCTCAGAGTCATTCCACCAGTCAAACACAACTGGATCAATTGAGAACTCTACATGCTCTTAAAAAACACCTGCTTTTAGCACTTACTCGATTCTTTTCTGTGAGGCACTTGCAGACCTTTGATGAAGTGAACAGTGGAAGACGTGATCTGAATTACAAAGTTCCAAACCGAGCAATGTCAGTTTGGAACAGCATTTTATGTGGCATTTTTTGTGCTGCCCTGTAAATGTATTGTTAGGAAAGAAAAAAGAATGATCAGGATGGATATAATTGAATAAGGTTGGAGGGGCAGGGTGCAGGGCAGAGTGCCTCCAGGATCAGGGCTGAGAAATACTGATCTATAAACTCATTTATTTTTGTAGGCCTGCTGGGATAACACATAAAATACATTCATGATATACATGAATAGAGACCAACAATAAAAAAGCACAAACCTAGTAATCCTGTGTGTACTGGCTGAAAGTAGCGTATTACATTTGAATTATTTCTAAACAGGCTCACTTTAATTAGTTTTGAAAACTCCACATTAAGGACTGAAAAGTGAAGAGTATATTTTTGGGAAGAGTAGATAGCTGTATGTGCTTGTGTGTGTGTATGTGTGTGTGTGTGTGTGTGTGTGTGTGTGTAAGGGGGAAGTTAAAGGGAGGGTGGATGGACTGGGGAGGCTTTTGCTTGTATGCTGTCGCCTCCGTCTGTCACCTTCCATGTGTTAGTGGCCCTCTTTAGTCACTAATTTTGGCGTGCCACCGCTCGTCACCACACTACCACATTTCTAACAGTGCCTCATGAAGTGCCAGTCAGAACACTCAGTTTTTTCCTCTCATACTTCTCACAGTTTACTGTAGAAACCAGTCTATTTCAGAATTAAAGCATGTCTATATTAAGAGCAGCTTTTCAGGTGGCAGTAGAGGCAGGTCTAAGAGTAATCAATTAAAAGAGATAGTAAACTTTAACTTTATAATTTTTAAAATATATATAAAACAACTTTTTCTTGAATACTCAAGAGAAAATCTATTGTTGGTCAAAACTACCTTTAGGGAAAAAATCAAGGCAATAGGTTACAAAACTAAATGATGCAGCACTTACAAAACAAAGATGCTAAATGCAATTGACAGGCCACGTTTGGAATCTTTGAGAATAATTACACCCACATCCGCAGCACAGGAAACTCTGATTAATGATGAATAATATGCTATGTGCATATGATAAGGGCTCACATTTCCATTTTATAACATTTGTTATCAAACAAAATGCCTAAGGGAGGAAGATCTAGCAACAAATAATACTGGTGGTAGGGAATACTCCAAACAGATTAAGGGGAAAAAAACAAGGCACTCTTCTGTCTAAAAATAAAAATGGACCTTTTTTTTTTTTTTTAATGTTTTTTTTTAAATACCTACAAAGGAATACAGAGCACACAGAGCACTTGGTATTAAGAATACAGGCTACAGCCCATGGATGGCAGTGACAGAACCTTCTTTTTTCCCTCTTGTAAGATTTATTTGTTTATGTAATAAAGTCATCTATATACATGCCACCGCAACTACAACCACCTTAAACACTTATTTTTTGATAAAGGTAATCCAAGGGCAATATCCGAGTAAATACAGACAGTAGTGCCAAGACAACTACACTACATGGACAAGTACTTCACTCCAATAAACAACACTGCAAGAAAAAAAATTTATATCCCAGCTTTAGCTTTTGGAACGACCTGCCCCTGCGGATTTAACAGATACACATGTTCTGAACCACAAAGTAATTTATATGCAGCAGTAATACTACCACTCTGTTGCTGAAAGAAAATACTGTGGCTTTAAGGACATCCATCAGGTCACTCCAATCTCAGCTTCACACAATGCTACCTTCTTCCTATGGCCATGTGTGAGGTCAGTAAACGTAGATGTAGTTTGGCTGATGGGTAATAACACATCAGAGCAGGTTTTGGGTTTAAAAGAGTACATCATACAGGAGTGCAAGAGTACAATTACTTAGTGTCTCAATGGGCAATGCAGAAGATTATGTATGCAGATACAGCACAGGAACAAAACATGGAGTTAGCCCAACTGTTCTTTGCATTGTAAGGACATTTCATGATTGAACCAACAGAAATAGCCTAAAATAACTGGGAAAACTTTTCTAAGAGATAAGAGGTTTTGCTCCAACACCAACAACACGTAAGTACGAACATTTCTAGAAGTCTAATGCTAACCCTGGTTCTAACACTTCAAGCTACAAAAAATAGATTTTGCCCTTTCAGTTAAAAAAAATAAAATATGAAGTGTTTTTGTGCTGGAAACATGCAAAAATGAGAGGAAATTCCTCAGCAAGCACAAAGTCAGTGGCACTCACATAATCACCACTCATTACTCTATTACTCAGATTTTCCACCCACAGTGAGGCTTAACACACTGGGCTAGCAATCAAGACTCTTCTGTTGCCATCATAGACATTTACATGCCTGTTGCGTTACACCTCAGGAGTCTATTTGTGACTGTTCCTTGAGTGCAATATAATCAATATAAATCTAAAAAGCCAGGCTTCTGTTCCTGTTTTAGAAGAATATCAGTCTCTAGCCTGGATTGTTAAAAAAATGTTGTAAAGACACATTAAAAAAGAACAATCCAAATTGGTAATGACTCCATGCTGGCTCTCAAACTGGGCCCAGTGGCACTTAGACTAAAAAAAATATGAAAAGGCTGTTATAGATATATCCTGTACTGTTTTGTCCTAAAACCCATAAACATACCCCGGAGCAATGACTGGCTGACTGTCAAAACCAGTCATCTATGAGTTCCTATCTGCAGTTCTAGTTATCATTGTTGATGGTTTTAGGACAATTTGGAGAAAAAAAGGAAAACAAAAACCTGAAAAACTAATTCATACCTGGCACTGTACAAACAGTAGTGAGGGGAAGTGATATTAAATAGTGTCGTCCTACTGCATAAGAAGACAGTGAGGGAAATCTTTTAATCCCATTGAGTGGCTTGTTAACCACATACTGAGAAATAAAATTTAGTGTATTTGAGAGCTACTGAAAATTCATCTCCAGGGGAGATTTAATTGGAACACGCAGCAAATAAATTCAGACATAAAATACAATATGTAAATGATCCCACAACCAGATGGAACAAATTATTGATAAATCGCCAGTGTTTACACAGGCAGTAAAAAGGCATTAAAGGAAACATGGGCTTTAGTTTAATAGAGCCAGAGGCATTTTAACGAGCCATTGTAAATACATTTGTTTTCATTCCATTTCTGATATGTACAAACATAGAACTGTGTGAGTGCTCGAGCCAGAAATAAGGTATGTTTATTTGACTGAGATTTTGAATGGCGTGAAGGAGCGTATTTTAAACTTCATCAGGTTACACTGGTATAAATAAAACACTTAGTTGGTAGCAAGCAGCCCCTTTCATGCTCTTATTTTTCTCACCTCCAATCTTGATCTCTGTTCCGGATTTCTGCCCTTCATTGATTATTCCACCAGACGGGTGGAGGGTGCTACTGGCACTAACCTTTCCTCAAATGGGTCTATGGTAATGGCAGTATTAAGCACAGCACATTCAGAGCATGTACATGTTTGACACTGAGGGTTAGAGTATCAGCAATCAGCATTGTGCAGGGCAAAGAGGAGTTTCACACCATCAGGATAAAGCAGAAAAGTGGTGTGATAAAATGAATGTTTTAGAGTCTAATGATCCCATGTTCCTTCTACATTCACAACCTCACTTGTCTTCGCTCAAAACTTTTGGATTTCCGAACGCAGGCTTTGTGGCTGGCACATGCTTGGTGCCATCTGGCAAATAAAAAAGCCACATCTTTGGATTTGGGGGCTATCGCATGATGTTCCAACAGCTTTAGACTCTGACAGGTCCAATGATTTTGTGTGAGTGAGAGAGAGATTTGCAGTAAACACATCTTACTATACAAGCAGGAGAATACAGAGCGAGGGATTGGAGAGTAAGTGGTGATTTGGCACCCCAGTCATCCAGAACTTGCAGAACCCTCATTTGGATTAGAGGTGATGCAGGTAAGCCATCAGCGGCTGCAGCATTGCACCACTTAATGAAATGAACTTGGTTGGCTGTCGCTGACACACCAGTCCAGCCTCCTCTAACTTATCAAGAAAAATGCAGGGCTTACAGGACAACAGCAGTAATTTGGGCAATAATCTCATGTTTCACTTGTTTGTCACGCAACAAATGAATACAGATATGTGGACTTGTTTTATTCTCCAAGCACTTAGTCCAATTCTCTGCTTGGCAAAGGAACAGGCAAAAGCACTAAGTGAATTGGCTTTTTGTCGTCAAAGTAGAGTAAGCATCTTAAGTTTTTTTTTTCCCCCCCCTCCAAATCCTTATCTTAACCGCTATAAGAAAAATGAGAAAACTGGCTGGCTCTCACAGAACTACTTTTTCATCCATATCTGATTTACCCTTTTAAAAACAAATCTCTAGGACTCATTCCACTTTATTTAATCTAAAGGAAAATGGAATGTGGGTCAGCTATGCAGAATGAACTCATGGTATATTCACATACTTCTGACCACATTTTTACAGAACCACATGGCCCAAGACTTTACTGGACAGAAACAGTCACTGGAGGTTCCTAAAGGGTTTATAAATGATTTTTAATTAAATTATTTTGATTTCTATTTATTTGTTATGAGCAAACACTTACGTTATTCTTAATACAAAGATCAGCCAAACATGATTAGTTAATCTCCCAACACATGCTTGGAGTCCAAATTTGGTTTCTTTAGACTAGCATTGGTGAAAAATAACAGAAATCAGAAAAAAACAAAAACAAGGAAAAAACCCCCCCAAAAAACCCAGAAATCAATACTCTGATTTTCTCTATGAAAACATCCCTAGACTTCTCTCAGCCCGCTCAAACCACCTTTGTCTGTTTATTAAAGTGGCACAGACTTGGCTCCGGGTACAGTATGACTTAAACTATTATTTTAACTTTGAAACTGTCTTGACTTTCTCACCATTTTACTTTACAACCAAGATAAATGAACAAAACATTTGCCTATTGGTTCTATGTATTTATTCCCATTTTGGGGGTTTTCAAATGAGATTATTGAAACCACAAAGCATGGCTTCTCTTGATCCCATCCCAGAGGATTTTCTTTATAATCCATACATAAAACATTAGTTTCTGCACAACAAAGAGGCGGGTTCAGTCTAGTAAACATTTCTTTAGCTAAGAGCACACAGAAACAGGCTACTGTGATTCTGTACAAACCAGACATACATACAACCTATGACATCACTTGGATGGAAAAAACAGTCCGTTTTTTAAAGCTCCCCATTTTCAAGACAAAATAGGGATATAAAATAGCTTAATGCCAAAACCTAAGAGTTATGTGCAAATTATGTTGTTAGAGTGACAAAGCGTTCATTTGTTTTTGGATTTATCACCCTTGGCTTCAACTGTGAGATTAAAAAAACTGTCTTAAAGCTCTAGCCAACATTCATGCAAGCATTTAGTCCAATCTTTAACATTCGTAAAATGTGGAAGCGTCTCAATTACTAGACAATGATCAGCACTACTGAATACCATTTCTGTGTGAGACATGACTCAGCTCTGTAAACTGCATGAATGTAAAAGAGGGCCTAGGCAGACATTTAATGTTTACTAGAATAAAATAAAGTGGATATTAGTGGGTCACTTACAGTGATTCAGTGGCGACTACTCTTTCAGCCAGGCCATACAGTGTCCCGCTAGCGGTCAGCACCACCAGCTGGCTGAGGTGAGGGCTGGGCACCTTCTCCTTCCTCTCCTCTGGGGGTGCATGGGGGCCCACACTCTCGTTGCCGGCTTCCTGCAAACATACATACAACACAGAGCACTGTTCAAAATCTTGACTGATAATTACAGGCACAAATGGCAGCAGAATAAATCCTGAGTGCAATAAATCGTAAATGTTCAAATACTTACTCAATTAAAACGAAAACATAATCCAGCAAAACCTTTATTAAAAAAATCAACCCAAGTTTCATATTATACTAAAACAATCATGCACAATCTATCAATATATAATCTCTTCTGATTACTTCTCTGGCTCTGATGACACCTTTCTAAGACAAATCTGAATTCAACAGTTCCTTCTTTGGCAGCATCAACCTAAGGTGTTTTATAACTCATTACAAATGTAATCATAATGAAAATTAAACATGTTTGGGCACAGTTCACAGGTCCAGCACTGCTTCTGGGCTTGCATCAGAATAACACGTTACGCGAGCAGATCACAGCAGTCAGTACAGGAGAAGTAAAGCAAGAAAAGTTAAATTAACTGCATACCTACAGCTATGAGTTTTTATCTTCTTGTCTAAAAAGCCCCAAAAATAAAATAAAAGCATGTCAAACTATGAAGCACGGGCATCATGAAAGTTAATAATGCCCAATTTAAAAAGCCAGAGTGTAAAACCTTTTTTTCCGCTCTAAATCTCTCATTGGATGTGGCAATATGACGCAGAGATGGTGAAAATTGCCTGGAGAAAAAAAAGAGAGCAGGAACACAGTAATGACTCACAGCAATGGCTGGCAGTGCCAGCATGCACATGGTCAAACATGGGCTGAAAATTTGAAGCAGGCACACAAAAATGTTTTTCTTATGGTCTCGCCACATAAATTGTAATTAAAAACCAATTGAGGGCAAAGCTGAGCCCATATTTCATGATCACAAATGAACTTAGAAGCTTATTTCAAAAGTCAAAGCTGTTGAGAACAATTAATCAAATTAATTAAGTATAAACAATAGTTAGTTGCAGAAAACACAAAATATTAAAATGTTTACATATTTAGTAAATAATACAAGATATGTCAACAAACCAAGATGCAAATATGACGCAGATGAAACAATAATGCAAAACCTCTGATAACGTAGCATGATGCAGTTTCATCAAAACTTTTCACCACCACCATCAACCACTAGCATTCGGATAAAGATATAGGCAGTAGCCTATCATATTTCGTAATGGAATCAATATAACAACAGTTCTCACACACGGTGCAGATGTACTGAAATCAGAGACGTAAACTGTAAGTAGCACACACCAGGCACTTTAGATGACTGGTTTTCAGATTTAAAGACTTTACAAACAGGCAAATCAAATTTGACCTCTTTTTTTTTTACCTTGTTGGTTAATTTCACTTCTCACATTAGGCACTAGTGATGTATGAGTTCTGAAGCAAAACTGAAAAACCAAAGTTCAGCAATGCACGGTTTGACTCACAGTGTATATAAAGTGAATTGTTTTTTTTGTTGTTTTTTTTTACTTGGAATGCAGGCTGTAATGAGGTTACATAGCTAAGCACAACCTATAGATTTCAATGTGTACATGTCACAGGATTCCAGTCCAGGTAAACAAAATTCCCATTGCTGGTAAATGTGCTTGAGCTACACAAATCCACTAGTTCCATATGATCAAGAAATGATTTGAAGTCTCAAGCTTCAAGACCTGCTGCCACCCATCAACTCTGAATCAAGGGAGATTCTGGAGTATCAACAGCATGCAACAATGTATAGTGTTCACTACTGAGGAAAAAATTCTAGTATGGAGGATGGCCATGTTGCTATTTCAAATGTCCGCTACAGATGGAGAAGGTTCAATCTGAGATATCTGAATATTCAAGCCAAGTATTTGTCATAAGAATTTATTATGAACATTTTTTTTTTAAATAAAACTTAAAATTAAAAGAAAAGGAGATCTAAAGTTTTCTTAATTATTGGTTCACTTAAAATAATTCAAAATTAGTTCTGCACTCTCAGCAGCTGAAACTGACACATAGAACAGTTGTATAGGAGCTGGACCCTGGTTGATAGTAAACAGATACCAATACCCCTCTGCCCATTTTGAAACAAAAAAGAACAAACATTTGCATCTTTCAAAAGCACATTAATAGCTGATCCTTTGACACACAACAATGCAAAATAACAATTAGAAAGGCTAAGTGCAACCAGTGTGTGTAGAAAGTGGGTCCTCAGTTATGAAAATTATAAGTTGAGCAAAAAAAACAAAAAAAAAACAGAAAAAAGCCACTGTAGATTCAAAAGGTTAATAATGGTGCTGTTGTTTGGCTGCCCATTTGGGTTAGCTTTGTATGTCTGCAACTCTAACGTTATTACGTCAACCGTCATCTACGTACATACTAGTTTAAAAAAGGATTTCGGCTGTTTTATTTTTTTGTGGGCCTTTTCGAACTGTATCGCGGAAATTCATCCTATAACAAAGAAAAACACAATTAATTGTGCAGTTCTATTATACAAATGTGTATAATTATGGACCAATCTAAGGAAAAATACTCAGCCGAGCTGTGCTTAGGTTAAAATGCCATTTGTCTTGAATGAGAAAGCTGGGATTTACATGCTATTAAGAAATGTCATCTGGTCAGGATTAGTTTATAAATGGAGACAGGCATATATACAGGTGGGCTATACACACAACCCCAGAAGGAATTCTAGACACAAAACCATGTAAGCCACTTGGCAGGAGGACACTGCCGTCCCACTCCAAGTCACTTTAAGCCAGTTTGTTTTGACATGTACCACTAGAGGCTTATACCAGTCAGACAAAAAAGGAAGAAAGAGACAATAACTGCCTTTCAGTTTTCTGCAACCACTACAAAAACATACGACTACATACAATTATAACACCACAACTGAGAAATACAGCTCTTGTCAAGATGCACACTCTGGATTGTGATCTCTAACTTGCAAAACAACATATTTATTGTACTGTTAAACACTTCTAACACAGCTGTATGCACATGGAACATCTAACTTACTGGCCAAATTCTCAAGTAATTCCTTTTGCTGATAACCTTTTTGTGCCTTTGTTTCCATACTTTTTCCGAAAGACAATGTAAACATTTTTAAAAAATGTGAAGAAGAGGCCACGGCACCACTCATATCCTGATAAATAAAATGGAACAGAGCATACAAACCCTCAAGTAACCCCTGAGGGCTTTATTTCTCCCTCGTGAAGAATATAAATGTTATGTATATTAGAGGCAGCTCGGTGATGATGGAAGTCATCCAGAGAATCCATTAGCTCTCTCTTCATTTCTCTTTTAATATCACTGATGCAGTGAAAAATCATAGGACGCATTCTTGTCCTCCCACATGTTGCCATGTACAAGATATGAACAACAAATATTGATCAACTTGAAATAAGGGAGATTAATTTGTGGCATGTGGGCATTAAAAAATTAATGACATTGGGTCAAACGTCTCTGAACTAATCTGCCTTTAAACTACTGAGAACAGAACTGCTGAGGACATATGTGATCCCATCTAATCTAAGACACATACTACTTCCATTAATATGAATTTATGGTGGCCTTTCTTTGACCATAAACAAAGGTGCACAAGGTACACACTTTTGAAAAAGTGACAATTTAGAATCACAAGCCTTGTGACTTCCAAAACAACTGTATAACAACAAAAATGTAATGGATAATTAGTGGTAGTTAATTATCTAGAATAGGAGCCCCCAAACATCATGAGAGACCAGAATATGCCATCTGGCATGCCAATTGGGCTCAGAGGCCAAAGTTTTGGCCCTCTAGATCTAGTTCCATTCTGAAGACGGATGGATAGATTTTTATCTCAGTATAGTCAAGGATATTTCCACAGCTGTCAATGTTGTAAATGCACTGTTCAATAACAACATAGAAATAGCTGAGAATTAGATTCACAATAGCTTCGTTACAACCTTTTAAGACACCATGAATACTGTTGCTGCACAAAGACATTACAATGCTAAATTAAAATCAAACAGTTGTTAACATGGACTGAAGCTTGTGTTAATGCTATTCATGGAGGAAGCAATCATGATGCGGCTGGGATTCTTTACTTTCTGTCTCATAAAAAAAAATAAAAATTGGAGATGTAAGTTCCTCTTTACATCAAGCTCTCAAAAGACAATGATAATCACGCAGCTTATTGAGCAACATTAATTAGCCTACAGCATAATGATGTGTAGAGCAGAAAACTAGATATGGACTTTCTTTTCAACAACTGAAGCTGTTGCAGCAAAATGTGGGTAAAACAATGCGGTAAAATGATAATGCAAGCGGTTGTTCGATAATATTGTAAACCCAGCCATCTAACCGTATCTAACAAACACTGACTCACTGCTGCAAGCCCTCATCACATATCTGTGTTAATCTGATTAGAAAACAACTCACAGTTTAGAGTTAATTCTGCAGTCATGACGGTACTGACTCTAACAGTGCTGCCAGTATTAAGGTAATATCATGCAGAGGTAAAGTTTCTTAGACAACTAGATAACTGGATATTAAGCACTGCCGATTCTGTCAAGACAATGGCCTTATCAGAGTGTGCAAACTGGAGTGCAACCACCTGAAAATGCTTGAAGTGAACTGGACTTTGTAGATTTATTGGATTATCATTTAGGCAAAAATTGTTTTTCCTCTGTTGCATCACTCACTAGAGTGTCCCAAAATGCCTCTTGAGGCACATAAAATGGGCATTGGGGGACTTAAAGTGTAGCAGGTGCACACAAGCCTAATATCACAATGCAAAGTGTCGGCTGGAGTGGTGTAAAGCACACTGCCACTGGGTGCTGGAGTAATGAATGACAGGCGTCAGTAGAACACTACCTACAAATTGCATAAAGCCTAAAGTGATGTTTGGTGCTGTAGTGATAATGATCTGGGACAGTTTTTCAGGATTTTGGCTATTCTAGTGAGGGGTGATGTTAACATTTTTTTAATTTGCTTGTATCTTCAATTCTATGTAAAGCGTCTTTGAGTACCTTTAAAAGCGCTCTATAAATAAAAAGTATTATTATTATTTATTATTTGACATGCTTTCAACTTTGTGGCAACAGTTTGGAGAAGGTTGTTTCCTGTTACAGCACGACTGTGTCCCTGCACACAAAATGTGATCCATAAAGACATGCTTTGAAGTTGGTGTGGAGGAACTCCAGTGGCCTGCACAGAGCCCCAACCTGAACCCAACTAAGCACCTTTGAGATCAATTGGAACATGGAGTGTGAGCAAAGTTTTTTGTCCAACATAAGCGCCTGCCCTAAAGGGCACAAATTTCCACAAAGATTTTCCAAGAGGCCCAACACAATTTAACACGCCTTTGAAAAACATGGTGAATTCTGTATTATTCCATTTACAAAAGACAACACTGTCTAAACTAACTCAATGTGCGATGAAATGACAAATGAAAAAGATCTGCTGTTTGCTGTTTGCAAATATTGTTATTTCCCTTTACACACACACACACACACACACACTTTTTGTGTATTTTCCCCTTGTATCGTACTGAGGTATCTGGCACCAAGACGTTAACACCACAAGCTTTATGTCCGATAAGCTGAGAGGTGGGACGTCCAAGGACTGAACTAGAAACTGTCATGTTCCTCAAAGCCCACAAAAAAGCAGAACATTGCCTAAAGAATCACACTGCCTCTGTCGTCTTGCCTTCTTCCTATAGTACACCCTGGTGCCACTTCTTTCCAAGCTAAGTGACACACATGCCCAAACTCAGTTAAGCTGCAATGTGGGTTCTGACACCTTTCCATAATAGCCTGCATTAATTTCAACAATTTTCTGCTACAGCAGCTCTTCTGTGAGATTGGTCTAGATGGGCTAGCCTTCACTCTCTGCACGCTTCAAAGAGCCTTGGGCACACATCACCCTATTGCTGGTTCACCAGTTGGCAATCTGTAAAATGTTTCATGCATTTTTTATTTTACTTAAATGCTGAATTTCTGCTTGGAAAAGGGTCACCATAACATGACTGTTACTAAGTGCACTTTCTATATGCCGACTACACTTAAGGATACAGATAAAATGATGGATAAAACAGCATGCTATACACGCTTTTTCGGTTAGCTCATAAGGAGAGCGAAGCTATATCTAGTCTTTTGCTGACCAGATGATCATATGGCTAAAATACGGTTGTATCTGATAATTAGCATGCATGTCTTTGTTATGGTAAGTGTCAACCAAAACTGAAATGGTGTAAATTACCGTACCAGTTTAGGTGTGAATGATGGATAGCCTGCTCTTTGTGTAGAAAGATATGCAGATTTGTCTCATTATGTATGCCTTGTCTCATAATGGTGAATTCAATATTTTAAAAAGTGCTATTTTCTATTCAATTTTTGTGATGTTGATATTTCTTTTTTCTGTGTTTAAGCTAATTTAAGCTTTTCTAGTTTAGGGCTTCTTTTATTATTTGTATTTACACTTATATTTTTGTTTTTCATTTATACTATTTTTGTGCTGTTGGTATTTATTTCTTCCATTTTTACCATGTGTAGCAGAGTCTGTGTTGTACCAGCAATAACTGCATGTGACAAATAAGTCTTGAACTCTGAGGACTTGAGTATTTATAAAACATTTTGGGGCAGGCAGACAATGACAGCCATTGACACATGGGCATTGACAGGGGGGGAGGGGAAGTTACAGGTGTGAAACACGCATCTATTGAATATGTATGTGAAAGAGCAGAGAAAAAACACCTAGTCTGACTCTTATACAATTTGTAGTAAAACTACAAAACATTTCTGAATGCTCTTCTTACCTTTTTGTAGCCAACACATACGTTTACAAGGTTCAAACTTCAAAAGTCTTGCGTAGGGGTGATGGTGGCTTAGTGGGTAGGATTCTTGCCTCTGGACCAAGAGGTCATGGGTTCGAATTCTACCTTCAGCACACCATCACTGGGTTCCTGAGCAAGACCCTTAACCCCAAGTTGCTCCAGGGAGACTGCCCCCTGAAGGTAGGGAATGGAAGTCGCTTTGGATAAAAGCGTCTGATAAATGCCATAAATGTAAATGTAAGGTATGTTTATGGTGTGTTTTTTTTACTTAGTTTGAAGACATCTGAAAATAGTTTTTTTGTCATGTTTACACAATAATTAAAAAAAAAACCTAATTTCATTACATTCACTTTACTCCCATATTATTATTGATGAGGTTATCCAGAATGTAACCATATGTGTGTGCATAGATTTTTTTTTGTTAGATGAAATAGAGGCACTCTCAGCATGCGTGGAACTAGAGAGTCCTGTACTCCAGCTAGCACATTTCCATAGCTTTGAGAGCACCAAATCATATATTTATAATTATGCAAAACTAGTATGAGTTATTATGAGTGTGACTGACATAAAAGCTGCAAAAAGTTCTGAATGTCAGATTGTGCCTGGAACTCTAAGTAAATAAGGACTGCAACTCTAAGTAAATAAGGACAAAAGAAAAGGCAAACTTGGCTAGCTGGTACGCCTAGACAGAGAAGCCAAAACGGTAGCTATTTAAGGGCTTAGCATTTCATTAAGATGTGATCATACTTTGTGCTCAGCAAGAAGTGACAGAGAGAGACTAAAGAAAGAGAGAAAGAAACCAAGCCAAAGAGAAAGAGAGAAAAAGAGAGCTTGTGATGCAAACTAAAGCACAAGAAGTTAGAAGACATTTTCTAAGCTATATATTTTCTTCCATGCCAAAATGGACGATAAAGAAGTAAAAACAAAAGCATGGGAAAAAGAACGAGGAAATGTATTTTAAAACAAATGTGTCAAGTTCAACCCTTCCAACAATCACACACCACATAAAATATTAGTCACATTTACAGGTGTAGTCCTGTTCACTGTGCTAAGACATGAATGAGTCATGAGGATGCAGATAATAATGTGCACTGCAGGTCAAAAGTTTTGCACACTGTTATTCACTAAATAATTACTAAAATACCCTCAATATTCCTTACCAGCAAATAAATCTACAGTATGTTCACCATTTGCATACCTTTCTGAGAAAGAAAATTCATATCTTAGATTCATACAAGTAACCTCTTCTAGCAGTTACAACAGTGGAGCAAATTCATCGAATTCCTTCTGCAAGGGACATTAAATACTTCTCTGTAAGCTCATTCCAGCATTCCTGGATCACTGTCCATGGGTGTGATGCACTAGTTGGCTGCTTCGCCTTGACCTTTCTGTCCAGTTCCTCCCAAACCAGCTCTAACGGGTTCAGGTTAGGTGATTCCAGGCCATGAATTTCAGCTTACTTTCATTTTCTATCCTTTTAAAATAGTTGTGACACAGTTCGGAAATATGTTTAGATCCCCCAAATCACCCAAAAACCATCACACTGCCACCTCCATGCCTAACTATGGAAGTTAAACACTGTGGAAGTTAATCCTTTCCCAAGTGCGACAATGTTTCGTAACAGATCATGGAGGAACCACAGAGTTCAAACTTTGTTTGATCAGTCCACAGCACCTAACACCAAGTCTTCTACACACCAGCTTCGGTGTTCCTTTGCCTAGGCAAACTTTCCCCTAAGGTTGAGAACCCTCAAAAGTGGCTTTCTGGCTGAAACACAACCACTTAGCCCGCCTCCCTCACTCTTCTGCACCCAGTGTTTTGGTGGCATGACAAGCTTTTATTTCTGGTGCACTTAATCTTCTGCTATGGAAACTGAAAACTATAATGAACTTGTCTTGTGGTTCAGAAGTGGACTGAGGCCCATCAGTCATTTTCCTGTCCAGATTAGAACCAGCCTGTTGGTGTCTCTTGATGGTATAGACCAGAGGTCCCCAACCACTGGGCCGCTGACCGATATCGGTCTGTGAGTCATTTGGTACCGGGCCGTACAGAAAGACAGAATAAAAATATTTTATTGATTACCAGAGTCTGAAAGACCTTTTATTTTGAAAAAAAAAAAAAGCTTGTCTCGGTCACAGAATATAGTACATATATAGTACAAAACCTGAAAATACTGTTGACGCCAAAAAAGGTGGGGCCGCTAGTATAGAAAACTGTACATAATAGATGTTTTAGTTACCTGACAACTACTCTAACCATAGCCTTCTCCTTTCAGAGTGACAATTGGTTGTCTTTTCTCGGTTATTAGTTAACATCTGCCACCCATTATTAATGTTTCAAATGTCTCACTACTGACATAGAAAAAGCCACCTAATATTGGAAGTGTTAGACAAGTGTTATAGCTATTATGTGACAGCCAATGGGATGAAACAGTTAATGAGTGCATTTAAAGTACAGTCTAGAATTTGACACTGCTTCACTGCATAACAAGTTAATAGGATGTCAGGTATGCACTGTTACATAGTCTTTCCATGTTATGACTGAAACTTGTTTTATTTACTTATATTTTTATTTACAGTTGTTCTACCAATGTAAATGACAACATTCCAACGCTTATCAAGAATAAAAATCTGGAGTTTATAAAATAAACTTAAACCTGGTAAAAAAAAACTGTGCAAAAACCTTTGACTGGTAGTGCAGATGTTCTGAAGAAATTAAGCAAATAAAGAGTCAGGCGCTAGACTGGTCAGGAATTAATTTGTGACATGAACCACATTTCCAATCATTTTCAATGATCTGTCAAGGTGGGAAACAAAGACTCATTACATAGATGTCGACTGCCACTGTTGAAACAAAATTCTGTCTCTCCATTTTTGCACCCACTCTTTAAAAAATTTATTTTTTTTACTATTTTACAAAATGTGAAAATATCACTTTAACCTATACATTGTGTACAAAACCTTTTTATATTACCCTCAGTTATAAGTGCTTTTGTTTTTCCGTAAAAGTAATGTTTCATTTCGACACTGATGTATAAACACTGATACTGATATACTTGACCTGAAATGAATTGGTTAAACTGGAAAGATACTCAACTGGCTAAAGAAAGAAAGATGAAGCATAGAAATAGAGAAAGAAGAGAGTGTGTGATACCAGGGTAATAAGCTGAACCATATTCTATGTCAGCTCTACCAACTTTTGTCCTAGCACATCTCTCACTCAGAAAGGTGACCACAGTTTGAAAGATTACATATTTTGTACTAAATAACCAACAATGCAGGAGTGTGTGCACAGACTCATAAGTGCCACTACAATTACAGTGATAAAATCTCAGGTGGGCTTGATCAAGCACCTCATCCATCCTACCTCTATTTTCCATGTGAATAAACACAAGTTATTGTCATTTCAAGATCTGCACTGATGACTACTTCGAAAAAGAAAAATGAGATCAGATTTGGTAAAGAACTAACCGTACTTAGCACAGACTTAGAATACTTGCGACCAGTTTCAAGACAAGGGAAAAAAGTTCCACTTGATTACAGCATAGCATAGGTTTAATTATCTAACCATTTTGGCTGTGTAATAGCAGCCTCAAAAGAAATGAATCATTATGGGATTTTCATTTTTCTTTCTAATTCTTGAGCAGAACTGCATAGCGCATTTTAGGCCATTATATTTAAAGTAATTTCAATTAATAATTAATTAAACTGTCATCCAAGAAGGTTTAATGATACAGTTTGTGGACACACACACACACACACACACGTGTGTGTATATATACATATGCTTCTTGTTCGATGCTTTGTGGAAGTCTAGGCTAGATGACAAATTCCATGATACTTTTCAAAATACCAAAGGTACTGTTTAAAATAGCAGGAGTACAGAACACACTCAGATATATTTTATCAGTACTCCAAAATGATGAACATTCTCTGAGGAGCAATGATTCAACATATGATCCACAGAATGCTACCAGTGATTAGAGAGGTATCAACTTCAATACAGTAATTCAAAAACAAGCCATTTAACTTGACATGCATTGCATCATCTGCCCAATTAAATGTTACAAATAACATTTATCAAGTAAAAATAACATTTGAATGGGACAAATTTAATACTGTGATGGGGATTTCTTGTCTTGCTTAGAGTAACTTTGTTTGATCTAACCCTAGATTTTGGCTCTCAACAGTGGGAAAGTCAAATAAGGACTAAAAGAAGAATGGCTCAGGATTCACTTATCAATATATCTAAAAAATACAAAGTAAAAAAAGATCTCTATGTTCAACAATTTAACTGTTTTTTCCCCAAACTAATATTTTACATTATTAATGTATTATTATTGTAATGTATTATCATGAATGTGTTATTGAAATAAACATTTCATTGTATTATGTTAACAATAAATATTGCATTCAACAATTCTTGTTTTCAATGACTTATTAACCACAGTTTATTTAGGAGTTGACACCATTTCCCTTCTCCTGCACATTTTAGACAATGTTGAACATTTGTCTTTTTCCAACCCAGATTTCTTGCTGATGACTTGCGACAGTTATGCCACACAATATTAAGCAAGGTTGTAAAACGCTGCATTTGTTAGATTTTATGAAGGATCCATGGCCATGTGATTCTGGTGTCCCTTTCAGTGTAACATCCTTATGAAGTATTCACTTAATTCATTAAATTTGAGCCCATTCACTTTCCCTTCCTGTGCTTCTTAATCAGAGCCCCTATCTCTACCCCTTCTCCCATAGTCCATCTAACCTTGCCCTTTTGCCTATGTATTCAAGCACTTTAATACAACTGAAGTCACTGCTTTTGTTGTGGCAGGTCCAGCCTGACAGCAGAGTGCACTCACACCGAGTGGATCCTCGTCCCAGAATTTGACAGTCATTTCAGTTTAGCAAAAAGACTAAATTACTTTCCTATTATTTGCTTCACTGACTGGACCATTTGGTTTTTGGGTCCAAGCAGAGTTTGTTATGCACTCCTGTATGATAATGAGCCGCCACAGCTAACTAGTTAAACCCGTAAACCAGGGTGAAGACCAGCGATTATTACCGTTCCATAAACTTCCTAAATCAGAATCAGATGGAAATTGCTTATGTGATGACTGCAAAGACACACAGAGACATAGAAACAAGAACAGTATAAAATATAAAGTCTAAATAACACCCCCCACCCCACACACACAAAAAAAAATTTAATAAATAAAAATTTTAAAAGAACTTTTATTTAATCAACAGAGCAAAAAACAAAATTAAGGTCTAGGTTGAATAAGAATGTGTGTTCATATCCTCAAAAGAATCATCTGCTAAAGTGAGACAAGACATACCTGCAAGCTGTTGCTCTGAAACAAGGCATTTTCACCAAAGGCTGAAAGCTTATCTGCTGACACTTACTGATGGCAAATTAAACATGTTCTTTAAAATGAAACGGAAAGATCGCTGCTGAAAGAAGCATAAGGCAAAGCTGATGGAATCTGCATGACATTAAAGTATGTTATTCGTATGAATGCTTTACAAATTACTATCTGAAGGTCTCAGAAGGATAAAAGGCCATAAAAAGGCAGTTATTTGTATTTTTGACATCTTTATCTAATGTACAGGGGAGAGGTCTTTGTAGTCCTGAAAGTCTCTACTGTTATTATTGTTACTGGTAATTATTCTAGCTGAAGAAATTTGGGAGAGAACCATTTTAGGGCTTGGTTTATTTTCATTTTTTTATACCGATATGATTGTTAAACTCCATTTTATTCTTCCCTGATCTGTCCTCCAAGATACTCTGCTTATTTTGGCCTTTGCACAGACTTTCTGTTAGGGCAAGACAAATCTCAGCTTTCAAGGACAAGGCTGTTGCACAGCCTTCTTAATAAAACATGAAGGAACAGGGTAAATGCTGGCTCCATGACACTATATATTCGGTAGAGCTACAAACCTCTGCTGATTTTTATCATGATAAAACTGCTGCTTGAGGCCTAACACCATCATGGTGTCATCTGCAAAAATTCAGCATCTGCTGCACAGAATTCATTTGGCTAGGAGTTCAGGTCAACCCAGCTGAAATATGAGTGTTACTGTTGGCTTTCATCTCGGTAGTAGCAGCTGATTTGTTGTGAGCAGAGTTTGGAGTTGGAGCTTCAACTGAATTCCTCTGCCAGGATCTCAGACAATCCGTCACAGGGCTGGAGAACAGTGCATGCCTATACGCCTACACTATATGCCAGACACAGCTGGATTTGTTATATACCTCTCAGGAGCTGGCTAAAAGCCCTGTAGACATACACTTACACACACGTGGAATTTATAAAACATTCCATGAGAAAAAAAAAATCAGTAGAAGTTTAACACACATTCACAAAGTACAGTTGAGAATCCTCACAAAACTAAATGACTTATTTAATTCAAAATTAAGCAAAATAAAACAAGCAACATTTGGCAACTACAGAACTCTAAACCGCATTACAGACCAACATGTGTCGGCACACAGACCTCTACGAGAGCTTAGGAAAGGGTAAGCAAAGCTTAAAACAATCTATACTACAGTACCTCTTCTGTGGGATTAGACCTTTACTTTCCACTTGTATTAATGAGGCAAACACTGCTGTTGCAGGTTCGCCTATTATCCTTCCTTTGACCGCTTTTGGTAGGTACTAATCACTGCATACCAGGAACACCCTAGAAGATCTGCTGTTTTATGACCCAGTCAACAAACCATCCCAACCTTGGTCGTTCTCAAAGTCGCACAGAACCTTACGCTTGGCCTTTTTCCTGCTGCTTTTAACACATCAGCTTAAAGAACTGATTGTTCACTTCTTTCCAAATACATAACACCCCTTGACATGCCATTATAACAAGATAATCAATGATATTGACTTTTTTTGACAGTGGTTTTAATGTTGTCCTCCAAGATATTATATACAGTAAACACATGCGTAATTTATATTTTTATATATA
>JBBJLS010101925.1:0-20134 GCA_037577275.1 Bryconaethiops microstoma | reverse complement strand
CTCTCTCTCTCTCTCTCTCTCTCTCTCTCTCTCTCTCTCTCTCTCTCTCTCTCTCTCTCTCTCTCTCTCTCTGCAGGTGTGAGGTGGGCTCTCTGCAGTGGGTTCGCTGTAACGATCAGGTACAGAAGGTGTGTTTTTATCCAGTCATGGGTCTGAAGGAAGACACCCTGTACCAGTTCAGAGTGTGTGCAGTTAATCAGGCCGGCGTGGGTCGTCCCTCCAAACCCACCTTGCCCATTTGCACCTCCGACCCCATGGAGCCCAGCAGGACTATGGGTAATATCAGGAGTTACAGTTTTTTATTATAAGTTATATTATAATACGTCACATTATATTACATTAAATCATATTACATTATGTTACTTTACATTATATTGCATTATGTTACATTATACTATTGAATAACAAAAAAAACAATTAAAAATGCTCAGACAATATAAAGTCAGTTTTGTTATATGTAAATATAACATTATTTTAATGTGGTTAATACTCTGCTGAGCTCTATTCACAGGTTTCTAATTATTATAATTATGAACAGAGCTATAAACTGCTCCAAAATTATTTGGTATATTATGAATGCTGTAGAGCATAAAGGATAAAATTATGTAAAATGATTAAATTGGTATTAAATTAATGGTCTGGTCTGGTGGCCTGTCCAGGGTGTTCCTCCACCTTTCGCCCTGGGACAGGCTCCAGCACCCTTGATTTATTCTCGGGATGAGCAACTCTGAGAATAAATTAGTAATAATTCATTCAGTCATTAATAGAATGACGTTCTAATAAAGTTAAAGGAGTTCTAATAAAACTAATATCCAGAATGAAATCAGAACACTATCAGTTTCTAGAATTATAATGAAATGAGTATTTGTTCAAATATTCTTTGGCTTTAATGTAAATATCAGCACTAAAACTTGATTCAGGCATCAATAATGAGTGATGAATTGATATTTCATCATCATAAAGCGTTTATCAGTTCTGGGCCTCAGGGTTCCCTAAAATCTCAGTTATTCCTTTCAGGTGCCCTGTCAGAGTCGTCCTTATCGCTGATGCAGCACTTGTGATTGTGTCCAGCCGACGAACATCATATTTCAGACTTGATTGTATCTTTGCTGGAAAAAGAGGGATTTAATCCTTTTTTCTTATTAAATCCCTCTTTTCTCTCATGCTACTCGCCGTTATTGTGGACGGGCGCCATTATCTCAGTCTGAATCCCTTTCTTTTGTCCTCCCTGTCTTTCAGTGGTCAAAGTGGACAGGGGGAGAGAGATTGTGATCACCAAGGACCAGCTGGAGAGTAAGAAATGAGCGATAAATCTCATCATTGGTGCGATAAAGAACCCTGGATGAAAAGGAGAGGTCTGGTTTTAGACTGGGAAATTTTCCCATTTAGAGGGAGATTTCTCCAAACCTTGGTTCAGAGTGGATTTCATCCGAAGAGTTCTCTAAGTTTTGACCTTTAATGTATTTCTTTGAGCCCATTCATGGTGAAGAGATAAGTAGTCCCAATAGTCCCCAATAAAACTGACTTTGTTCAAATCTGCCACTCTTTGACCATCATCAACATCCGTAAAAGATAAGTGGAGCCTCACTGGGGGTGATAAAACGTCTGTGTTTGTTTTGGAGATGTCTGGTAAAGAACAAAACATCCCCTAAAACAAATCAATTAATTTCAAATGACCTGTTCTACTGTTGTGGATGTGACCCCTAGAATGCCAAATAAGTCACCTGAATGAAAAAATATAATTTCCTAATGAATAGTAATGAAATACTGAATTATTTCAGAATCAGAATCAAATCAAATCTCACTGAGCCTGTCTGACTCTCATTTGTCCCGCAGGTCAGATCCGTTTGCCGCTCCCCCCGACTGGTGTGTGTGTGCGTGAGCTGAGCGACACATTTGCTGTGATTGGCTGGACTGAACCGGATCCACGCGGCAAAGAGCCACTCACGTACTTCATAGAACAAGTGAGGGCCATTTATAAATGCACACATACACACACACACACACAAACACACACACACACACACACACACACACACACACACAATTATATTTAACACCTAATAAGTTAATATTAGGGGTGTCAATAGGAGGAGAACACAGGTTCAGTTCCAGATTCCTCCTCGGTTCCTCCAGCCCTTGTTTGGATTGTGAAACTCCATCAGCAGCTCCTGATATAATTTAATGAAGGACTGATTGAGTCAAACCAGGTTTCTGATGGAAACTACAGTAATACTGGAACTTCCACTAGGAACACACTGATATACTGCACATACAATCACTGTTTATTGTAAAATGTTATTTGTATTGATTCTTTTTTTCTTTTATTTAATGTGTTTAGTGATATTAATGTAAAAAATACTCCCTGCTCATTTATTCTTTTCATAGGATCCTAAGACATTTGCACAGTACTGTATATATGTTCTGAGACACTCAGTGTTAACACACTTGAGTGGCTGGTCTCTCCCTGCCCATCTGCAGTCTGCAGTCGTACTGGAATTACGGCAAAAAGCACTTAATTAAAGTGGCCTGCAGCTGGACGATGGAGCTGGAGAGCTAATTGGAAGCAGGTGTGCAGAAGAGGAGCCAAAAAAAAAAGAAAGAAAGAAAAGGACAAAAAATTTATGACTGTCCATTTTATAATCATTTTTATAATCATCATCTGTCACATTAACATTTATCATTATCAAATTCCGACTCAGCAGCATCTTACACTGTATATTTTGAAATATGACATGGTTCGGACCCAGTTAAGAAGTTATTAAACAATACATTTGATATTAGTGATTTATTTACTGCAGCTGCTCATCAAATTCTCCACTGTGAGATTCCATAACTTTCAAAATCGGAGGCTTTGTAGATATTATACTATGATTAAATTCAAGATATTCATTTTATTGGAACTTCATTCAAGACTCTATCTTAGAAATTAATTCCTGATATGAATTTTATTAGAACACCATTCTAGAAATGTCATTAGAGCTTCTTTCTGGATATTCATTTTATTAGAACCTTCTAGACATCCATTTTATTACAATTTTATTCTAGATATCAATTTTAGCAGAACTTCAGAAGTTATCTTCAGAAGTTATCTAGATATCTTTCTAGATATCAAATGCATCAGAATTTCATTTTAGATATTAAATGTGTTAGAACCTTGTTCAAGTGTTATTTTTTATTAGAATGTCATTCTACACATGAATTTTAGTAGAACTTTATTCAAGATATGAATGTTACTTAATTCTTGATATTTTATTGGAAATTCGTTAGGGAAAATATTTCTAATAGAACTTCGTTCTTGATATAAATGTATTAGAACTTTATTATTTTTCTTTTTAGAATCATCTACAGCTCTGTTTATCATTCACACATCTCACATTTCATCCCTTATCACAGCTTCTTACTAATGAACTGAAAACTGAAGATTAACAAGGTTTGTAACAACATTGGTGTATGTGTGTCTGTTTGTGTGTGTGTGTGTGTGTGTGTGTGTGTGTGTGTGTGTGAGAGAGAGAGAGAGAGCATAGAGCTGGTGCTCACCTGCCAAGGTTAATGACTCCTCTGGGGATTCCGGTGGGGGTGTTGAAGGCAGGCAGCAGCTTCTCGCCAAGTTCCAACACCTTCTGCTTAAACATCTGAAGAACATCATAGAAAGTGTCGTCACACACCGTTCACTGTATCCTCCTCTCACTTCAGCATTTTCAACCAGTTATCACAGTCATACCCAACAAACCTGCTGATCTAAACACATTTAAGAGACAGTGGACAGGTGTTGGACAGATGGTGGACAGATGGCGGACAGTTCGTTCAGATGCCGCAAAGTAAAGTAAAGTAAATAAAGTGGCCTCTTAAAATCACATGTGAACACACCACACCATAGCACATAGTGTGAACAGTGAAATTCTTTCTCTGTATTTAACCCAATCACCAAGTGAAGCAGTGGGCTGCCACCAATGAGGGTCACCCGGTGAGCAGTATGTGGGGACGGTATCTTGCTCAAGGGGACCTCAGTGGTGCCACTAGCAGTCCTGGGATTTGAACCCACAACCTTCCAATTGCGGGGGCAACTCTCTGACCACCAGACAATCAGCTAAAAGACATTGTAGATATTGTAGATGTAAACATACAGTCATATACGCTGAAAACAGGGTCAGGCTAACGTATGGAACAGTAAAAGACATCATACTGTACAGTACTGTAACACATCGTAACATATTGTCTATTATCATTTTGAATCGTCCAACACAGAATAATGTAACATGACATAATATATAATAACATTGTATCATAAGATACTGTAATGAGAAAAATAGAAATAAACAAAGTAATGTAATATAATGCAACATTGTATAATGTACAGTATCACACCATTGTATCATACTGTATCATTTCAAAATGTGTTATATCATAATCTAACAAATTGTAATATATTGTGTTGCGGTGTAACTAAGTAAGGTAACACTTTATTGTATTACATCATATCACATTATATTGTAATGTATCATGATGTAATGTATCAAATCATAATATTATAATGAATTACAACATATTGCATCATATTTAACAATGAATTCATGTTGTATTGTAATGTAGTATAATGTAAAAAAGGTATCATAATATTTAATTGCAACATGTTATAAAATTGTACCATATCATAATGTATAGTATTATATGACAATATATTATTATAACACATTGAAACATGTCATAGTGTAATGTAACAAAGTAGTGCAATATATGGTATCATGCCTTAATGTATTTGTCTGATCATATATGTTACATGAACACAACATTTTATTGTATCACATCGCATCACATATTGTATCATACTGTAATGTAATGATGTGATGTATATAATGTATATGCATTATGTAATAAATCATATTTTAAGGAAACCAAGTAATGTAGTACCTCATAACATTCCATATGTATTGTATCATTTTCTATTCTGCAATCTAATGTAGCATAATGTAACACTTTTATCACATATTGTATCATATTGCATTTCATTATATATACTATTGTATCCTAATATATCATATCCTAAAACATTGTAATTTGTCTTCTTGCATTGTAACAAAGTAACGTAATATATCGTATCATAACATAAACACACTGTATTGTAGCATCCAATATGACAATGTAATATGTCTTAGCAAATAATTGTATCAAATAACATTTTATAAATCATATTATAAAGTAATGTGATGTATTGTGTCTTATTGTATAATATAATACTGTATATCATTTTGGAGTCTGGTATACCCTTAAAACACACTGTTGTATAATTCCGCCTTTATCTATGCATGTCTACACACCCATACACATACACATATGCCCTCCCACACACATACACTTAACCGCTCCCTGCAAACAGAATTGCACACCATTAGCAGTGGTGACAGAGAGAGCATTTCCAGCCCTTTGCCCTTAATGACTCCCCCTTACTCTGTACAAATGATGCTAATTATGTGGGCCATAAACTCAGACCCAGTAAAATCCCCTGCACACACACAGTCTTGTGGTGTTCCTTTTTTTTCTTCTTTGTGTTGCACCATGGTTCTGAAAGAACATTTAGGTCCTTGAGGAACATTGTGGTTCTGGAGGAATGCTGTGGTGCTTGAAGAACATTGTGATTGTGGAGGAACATTGTGCTCCTGGATAACTGTTCTGATCCTAGAGGAAAGCTGTGGTCCTGGAGGAACGTTGTGCTCCTGGAGGAATGTACTGATCCTGGAGGAATGATTGTGCTCTTGGAGGAACATTATTTTGTTTTACTGTATACAGTGGCTGAAATGACAATAAACCTTCTTGACTTAACTCAGAAAGAAGGGATAGCTCTGAGTTTTGAAGAGGTATGAAGTGCTGTTAGTGGCATTAAATAAATCATAAAATTGAAACCTTTGATTTTTAACCCGCACTTTGGGTTCACACTGCTGCATCACGTCACTCCTTCATCAGGAACAGCCTTGGTCGAGTGTTTCGTTGGGAGCAAGAACTGTGTATATTTTTTTTGATGCGAACTTCAGTTTACTGCTGAGTTTACAAGCTCATAATAAAATGCATTCTGTTATATCCATCAAATAAACACACACACACACACACACACACACACACACAGAGGTGTTGTTTAGCTGTCTCTGCAAGGTCTTCTTCAAATGAAGATTACCCATAACGCTTTGCACAATTGCTATAAAAGCTTTACCATGTTTCACTGCAACTATGTTATTCAGAGTCTTAATTTCCACTAACTACACACACACACACACACACACACTTTATTGCTGAAACACAATGAGCCAGTAAGCTCATGATGGCGGTGAGGGGCGGCTCTGATACCGTCACAGTCTAACAGAGACAGAAGGTCAAACTCCATGTTCTCCTTCACAGGCCACTTGTCCACATCTATGGGGACACAAACCTTCTGTTTAAATGGAAAGTTCTACTAAAAGATGCTAATGTGGCTAAGAAAGCAAGGGTTGCCAGGCGTCTGGTCGGTTTTCAGCTCTGCTGTCTGGTTGGTACACCAGTGTGATCATGTTACCCAGCATGCACTGGGGTTTTCACTTACAGGGTGGGTGCATTTAATGCAAATAATGAAGTTATTTACATTTTTTTTCCAAATCCCGACAGAGCCAAACTCTACCATTGGTTAATGTTCATTACAAAAAATATTAAGGAATGTGACAAACAATGGTAATTCTCTCTCGCTATAACACCACCCCCCCCCCTCTCTCTCACACACACACACACACACACACACACTAAAAACATGCCAAGTAAAGAGACTAAGTTATGCTAATATGCAAGTCACAGCACAACGGTACAATGCAATACAGTATGACCCATTACTGCTGGAAAGATGCTAAGCTAAAAGTGCCAGGATGCTATACCTGTGCATTCATAGTAAATTACAGTTCTTAATAGTTTCGTCAAATTTATCTGGAAAGCTTCATATGTTCAGTGCTATTAATTTAGCATCCAGAGGTCACCATCCCTAAATATATTACATGCTTGCTGAACAACCTCCAATTCCAGGCCTGTCCAGTTTTGTCATGGTGGAAATCTGGCAACCCAAGTAGTTTCTTTTAAAGTTGATTAGCTCTGAATAGTAAACTAATATTATTGAACATGAAGCTCTCCAGACCTCAAATTTAGGTCAAAACTATTAAAATTGTAACCTGTTACTAGAGCACAGGTTTCAGGTTTAGCTCCCTGGCATTATTAGCTTAGCATCTTTCCAAAAGTTGCTGAGTGAATGCATACTGTATTTTTTTCAGGGATTGGTTCATGAGAGCCAGATCACGGTTTTGAACAGTTTTGGCCTAATTAGGATGGAAAGCTGGACGCCAGAGTTGTTTTTTCTCATTTATTTTTGGCGCCATTAGCATCGTTATTAGCTTAGTATGTTTTCTGCACAGATCCGACAGCCGTCCCCTGAGCCCAAGCATATTGCAGCTCATTGTGTTCATTTAGTGCATTTTTGACAGGTTACGAGGTCTGAACGGTTCGGGCCTAATTGGCATGGAAGCTTGATGTCGTTTTTAGCATCACAAGCTAACCGCCCAGAAACGGTCTTTTCTATAAAAAACAGAAATCAATAAAAACTGGTGCTCTCATGTTGTCAGCCATATCTTCATGGATCTGTTCCCTCGCTAATCCAGTGGGGATTTTAAATTGTGGTGATATTTGAGGTCTGAAGCCCTGAATGGAAAGCACATTATCTATCAGAGCGCGTGCTCGTGGGAGGATTCCCGGCATCAATCGCGTGAATAGACACGTCCCGAGCCCTCGCGGCGGATTGATCCACTGTGACAGGAGACAGCTATCACATTTCACTTTCAATTTGGATTCTTCAGAGAACGCGCAGGCTGGGAAGAGAATGGGAAAAAAAACTGAAAAGAAAAGAATTTCTCTTTGCAGCTCTGCTGTGCAGACGTGTAAAATAACCCAGCTTACATTAACACCTGTGGAGACTGTTGGACATGCAGAGTGTGCAAAGATAATGCTGTCTTCACCGTTTCTGCCAAGATAAAGCTGTCAGAGACAAGAAACCGCTCGTTGCCTGCGCATTAAAATCAGGGCTGCTTTTCATTTAGCTGCTTTAGGAGCGAAGCAGCATTGACGGCAGTTCTGGAGCAAAAACAAATCTGACAACCGAAATCCATGACTGTGAGGCTATAGTGGCTAAAACTTCACACAATACGATTATGTTGGATGTTCAGTTAATTATTCAATTTGATGCAATACAGAGGGGTCTCGATTCGACATTTTTTAGTATAGCAAAAATAGGATGTGGCTTAAAATGTGTCTTAGGTTATGATATAAACAAAAGCTATGTTTAGCTTGTTTAGCCTGATATACATTTTGATGTTATGTGTCCATTTGTCAAACGTGAACACACCACAGCACAGCACACAGTGTGAACAGCACAAAATCCTTTCTCTGTATATAACCCATTCACCAAGTGAAGCAGTTGGCAGCCGGGAATACAGTGCCTGGGGAGCAGTGTGTAGGTATCTTGCTCAAGGGTACCTCAGTGGTGCCGTTGGCAGTCCTGGGATTCAAACCCACAGCCTTCTGGTCACAGGGGAAACTCCCTAACCACCAGGCCACCAGCTGCCTAGTTAAGAAATTTAGTTGTCGGCTCCTCAGTGTAAACAAAACAGTCAATTCAAAGCACAGTCATGGTTTCAGAGAATTCAGAATTAACCTAGAATGCGATACAAGCTGGCATTCTTGTCAGCAACCACTATTACTGCAGACAGCCACTCTTGGTTCAGTCAGCAAGACACAATGAAGTGCAACGTTTCAGCCGTTTGTCTTTTTTTTTTTTTAGCAAAACCAAGGAAAAACTAATCAGTCAGTTCACGTACGTTCAGTGCTATACCTTGTAATTTACCTCTAAAGACAGAAGAACAGTGGCTGGACTCACACATCTTTAATTTATGGAAAAAAATACAGAAACTGTTTTCACTTACGAGTTTGAATGAGCTGCTCACATTGATCTCTGCCCACAAATACACCCACATCAAATCAGATTATGCTTTTGCTTTATGACCTTACAGTCAGGGTCTCCAGTCCAAACATTGCGTAATGAGTTAGCTAATGACCATTTCAAACACAGCACAGGTCAGCGTCACTCTCCCACCAGTGTGGCGCCCAACAAGGAGACGCAAAGTCATCTGGGAAAATCTGTGCCAGATCAATGGATCTCTCTATCTCTCTCTGAAGTAATTCATTCAGCAGGAACATCTCGGAGTTAATTGCATGATAGTTAAGCACCACAGAGAAACACCAAATGATTTTTAAAAGGCCATTTCGAAATTACCCAGGGCCGGGGGCTCTCCACTGGAGGTGCAGACCCATTTACCAAAACAAACAGCAGCAAAGGAGAGAAGGATGGAGAGATCTGCTAGAGAGAGAGCAAGAAAAAGAATTGGCACTGCAGCTGCATAAGTAGCTGGGATGTACTGAAGCCAAAGCAGGAATGTGAACACAGGCCTCGAGGACATTGTGCTGCAACAGTGTGTAACAACCTGTGCTTCAGTGTTGCTCTACCTGTGATTTTATCCTGAAACTGTTTTTCACTGTTTTGCTCCTGCAGGAGTACAGCTGGTTTCTTGTATATTAATTATAATAAATAACCAAGAAGCTGGACCATTTTTAGGAACCTCCCAATGGTTAAGTCAAGAAACAGTGACAGTATAAAATATGATCACCTTGTTTGTGCAAAAATACTTTTTTCCGCCTGTCAACTGTTTTATCTTTGGCATATTGAGCACATCCATTGAAAGAAATGGGAACAAATGTTTTACTGTGAAGTGCCTAAAGACACAAGGCGCCTAGATAAAGATGTTTCAACCACTCAGCGTTCAGCACCACCAGTATACTGATCACCGCCTGATCATGGGCACCTGTTTTTTTCACTGGTTCAGGACTTAAGCTAGATGTGATTTGTTCTACTTGAATGATTCATATGTAGGTCACTGTGTGGCTTAACAAACAAAAACAGATAACTGGTCCGGTTCAGGGACTGGACTGAAAATGAAAGCATTTGAAAGTCCTTCAGGAAACCTGGAGAACTGTTCCTCAAGACTACATTAAAATTACAAGAAGTGAAATATTTTATTAATTTAGAATTTTACTAATTGTTGAATTTACTAACTACTAATAAATGATAATGCAACAATTATTTTGTACTGTAGACATTGCATTAACTTAAATTTTTTGTCTTGTAATAAAGTTACGGGTCATGCTAATTTACACTAGCCTCCCTGAAAGGTTTTCTGTGTTGTGTCTTCCCATACTAGGACTGTGTCCCAAACTGCATTTTTCAGTGTGTAAAAATAGTACACAGCTATTAGAAATGCATTCAGTAATATAGTGTGTGAGGTATAAAAGTGTGTGGTTTGGTTGAAATGCTACTTAAAATAGATCTAACCAAAAACATGGATGTTCGAGTGTTGAAAGACATTCAAGTAACATTCTACTTTTTCTACTGCTACTGCTGTGAAAGTAGAAGGCTTGACAGGTTGCTAGCTAACGTTTAGACTGCTATATTTTATCCTAGTTGTTATGATTATAAGTCGTTAACCCTTCAGTGTAAATAAAATGAGCCCATTCAAAGCACAGTCATGGTTTCCAGAATTAAGTTCCAGCTAGAATGCTAAACAAGCTAGTATCCTCATCGGCAACCACTACTACTACAGTCAGCCACTCTGGTGGTCTTTGGGGTCTTAGTTTGTTAGCTAGCTATGACAAAAACAGTTACCATGCTTAGCTAGGTGGTGTTAGCCACAGCACATCTGCAGATATCTGCTAGCAGGCTAGCAGTTGCTAATTCGAGTGATTGTCATTGTCTGGCTGACTGTGGTGGGCTTGTCCAGGGCCTGTTGTTGATCCCGGCCCACATGTGTGAACAGGGCAGGGTACATAACTTTGGCAGTGGACTCAGTCTGCTCATGGAGCAACGAGCAAGACAATGGACAAGAGGACAAAAGGAACAATCTGGTATTATCAAAAGCAATAGTGCCTGTAATTATCAAAGCACAGCCACTGTCAGTGCCTTCTGTGCGCCGTCTGCGATCTGGAGAACCTGTTATGTAACAGAGCTCCTCTGACGCTGCACGACTTCACTCCCAACACTTTGATTCGCTCAGTGTTTTAATGTCTCAATCAGGCTGCCCCTGGAGTGGGCCTGAGCTCCGCGATAAACATGTGGCACAGCTGCTGAAAGCCTCTGTAGCTGCGGTATCAAACC
The DNA here is from genome assembly GCA_037577275.1 of Bryconaethiops microstoma. Lineage (NCBI taxonomy): Eukaryota > Metazoa > Chordata > Actinopteri > Characiformes > Alestidae > Bryconaethiops > Bryconaethiops microstoma. Next base: position 8,871 of record JBBJLS010101925.1, on the reverse strand, counting down.
CTCGCCTGTCATCTGCAGCTATTCTCAACTAGGAGCTTTTTAAACATGAAGAATTTTTTTTTTAACTTTTTGGCCTTGATTCCTATAAAGAAACAAAGTCAAAAGTTAACTGTAGTTTCAAGGTCGGACTCTAAGATGTCTGAGCCCAGACTTTATGGTATATTATCTGTCCTTCCATATGTCTGTTTGCCTGTCTGTCTATCTATCTATAGTAAAATCATGGTTAAATAATGTCATGAATGTCCGTAATTAATCTCTGTATTAACAAGACTCACCTTGGTTGTGTGAAAGACCATGGGAACTCCCAACAAGTGTGTGTGTGTGTGTGTGTGTGTGTGTGTGTGTGTGTGTGTGTATGTGTGTGTTACATAACAGTCCTGCTTTGTAAGTATCATTTGACAAAAGTGAGAACACTTTGGAGGTGTGGTACAAATAACAAGGACACTTTTCTTTCCGTAAGAGTGAAAAACAGAATATTTTAGTCACCACTCTTTGTCATCTATGCTCTCTGTTATGTACCAATCAGGATAGATTTCTATCTATTACTCCAAACTGCTGCCACAAAGTTGAAAGCACACAATTTTCTAGAACATCATTAAGATTTCCAGAAGTCTATCTGGCTCACCCATTCATCTACACAACCCTTGTACAGTTCCATTTCACAGTAACATCACCTGGCTAGGGCAGCTTTAGCTGGTCCGACAGGCATTTCATCGGCAGGCTGAAAGTCCCAGAGCAAATCCACTCATTCAAAGGGGTGTCCGCAATCTTTTGGCCATGCAGTGAATGCATCATCGAAACACTTGGAACTTTTTAATGTCGTAACACTTCAGTAAAATCTCGTCCGTTCCTCAGAAGGTCTAAGCATAAATAATTTCCATAGTTTGATCTTACAGGGAAAAGATCTCCGGAGCTTGGCTTTTTACCCGAGGTGGTGGCTGATCCTACATGGCTGCAAAGAGGCTCCAGCTAGCTGGCCTGTCAGCTTCCATCCTTCAGGCCTGCAAACAGTACAGCCCCATCTGGTGTTTTTCTGCAGCGAGAGCGTTAGAGATGACCTCTGCTCGGGCGAAGTCACTGGGGGTCTCCAGTAATGGAAACAGCCCATGGAAGAAGCACCACACTCCACCAGCTGCAGATGGGGGTCTAAATGAAAAGATGCCGGCCCCGTGGAGGTCTGACCGAGTTTCTGACTCGGTTCCACCACCCCGGAGATGGTGGCCGTACGTGACCGGCTCAGGCCTGCTGAGTCATGGGCTGAGAAAGACTTAAGAGGGCTGATATTCAACATTTTATTTTATTTTTTGCTTACAGAATTAAACGTATAATGCTTATGTAGGTTTATTTTAAAGTGACCATTCTGTCATATGTGAACACACCGCAGAATGAAATTCTTTCTCTGGATTTAACCCATTCACCAAGTGAAGCAGCAGGCAGCCAGGAACACAGCGCCCGGGGAGCAGAGTGTGGGGGCTGTACCTTACTCAGGGGAACCTCAGAGGTGCTTACGAGTCTTGGGAATCAAAGACACAACTTCCTGATCGCAGGGTGAACGTCCTAACCACCAGGCTACCAGCTGCCCCAGCTTAATTGTGAAGATTTAGGCAAGCAGTCATGACGACGGCAACTGATCAGCTTTGATTTGACCAAATTGGACCAAAATGGAGCTCTGGATGGTCCAGACCTTGGCTAACGTTTGCTTAAGCATTAGCCTCACCATTCACCCACACAACTGTAACAACATCATGTGCTCCCCGCAGTCACTCTGTATAAAGGTTTAACCAGCTTATCAAGTTAAAGCTGACAAGCTAACCTAGTAAGTCTGTAAGGTCATGCCAGCATTCTGAGAAGTAATTTATCACACATACGTTTCTATATCTTACGTTTGTCTGTTTATACTGTTTGTCTCATTTAGTAAACCAAAGACAGTGAAACAATTCATTTATACATGACAATTTTTTTGTCCTCTCTTTATCCTTTAGAATAGAATAGAAGTCCAACCTGCAAGTGAGTCATCATCAGCTCCTGATTTAATTTAATGAAGGACTGATCGACCAGGTTTCTGATGGAAACTACAAGTAATGCTGGACTTCCAGAAGGAACACATTGTTATATCACTAATAACATCACTATTAACTGTATAACTGTATAATTATGTAATATAATTAGTAATATTTATATGGAAAAAACACTCACTGCTCAACAGTTTTTAAATATTATTTTCTTTGCACAGGATTATAAATAATAACAAATAAGGACGATTATTAAAAACAGACTCACACGAAGTTACATCTTTTCTGACAGTGGAATGTGTGGAACCTGTCAATTATCGAAAGACAATTGAGTTTTGAAGAAAACCGAGGAAGATGGGACACCGACATTTACTTTGTTTGAGGAAACTGTCTTACTTACATATTGACAAAAACATGATGACCTTATTTCATTGTGCTTTTATATAATTGGTTTTATTCTTTTCTTTGGTGTCATGGTTTTTAAACATGTCCTTAAAAGCACAAATTCAGTGACTCAAATTATTAAATGGTTGAGCACAGTTATTGGTGAGTCACAACTTAACCTACCATCCCTGTATATTAGATATTTACAGTGGATAACTGGCTCGATTTTAAATTATGAATCCTACCCTTAACACACTGAGTTTCAGCTTCTTTCCTCAGGAAGAGGTACAAAAATAACTTTGTTGCTGTAGAAATCATTCACTTGAACAAGGCATTATATTTGGGTGAGGGAAAAAAGAGATTTACTTTCTTATTTTTTTGGTTATTTTATCAAATATTATTTGTTTGACTGGCTGGGGTTTTGGTTGGTTGGTTGGGTGGTTAGTTGGTTGGTTAATTGCCCAAATTTTAAATGATAATTCTCATCCTTCACACACTGAGTTCCAGCATCTTGCCTCAGGATGATGGTTTATAGTTCCAAAGAACAAAAAGGTACAAAAATAGCTTTGTTCCAATAGAAATCAATCAGTTGAATAAGACATTAAAAAAAAGATAAAAGAGATAGTGTTTACTTTCTCATATATTTGATCAAATATTATTATTTGGTACATGTGATCAAATAACAATACTTTGCATATCTTGTGTGTTTTTCATTTTATTTAACCTACCATCCCTGTTTGCGTGGATGTGCATGCATCTTTCTTTCATTTGTCAGCCGTGTTTTTATTGCCTGTAAATGAAATTTACCCACGGGTACAAATAAAGTAAACTGAAACTGAACCTACAGGAATTAGAGCTCTTTTTGTTATTGTGCCTTTAAGACCAGTATATGTAAATGAGCTTTGTGAAACACTCCTTGTAGCTTCATTGTGAACTTAATCGGCATGAACTGTTGCAGGCAAAGTACGCAAATGTACTGTATGTAAATGTAAATTTATAAAAAGTGGTTTGACTACAGCTTAATTTCCATATATTAAAAAAAACAACTATATGCACCCTTTAAGGCATCGTCACAATAAAGCTGGATGTTTTAGCAAGTGAACACAGCATAGCAGGCTGGGAGTAGGGGCTGGACTAAGGGCTGTCAGTCATACCTGCTCATTAGAATATTAATTAGCACAGATCTCGGATAGGCCTCCTCTAGGTGCTTTATCACATTTCTTGTATTTTATTCATATTTATTCACTCACAACATGGCTAGATGTGTAGAATAACAGTCAATTTTACTACCATAAAAACATATTTATTGTTTTACACTCCAGGACTTTCACACCAGAAGCTGGCAGTGGATGAGGTGGCAGTGGGTGAGGTGGAAAAGTGAAGCGAGCCACATCATTACTAGCTAAATTCCAGTGGCGAAGAGTGGACGAGGTCAATCTTCTGCTGAGTTGAAAACTACTTAACCCAGAAGTGTGCAGAAATGTCACCGATGGCCTTTTGTTGACCACAGCCTGCTGGAAAACTATCTAAAGGAGACGGTGAGTAATCACAGACGGAGCTCTGCTCGGACGGCCACAGAGCTAAACCACGAGGGGGTGAGATCATGCAGCGACTCTGCCTCAGTTTGAAATCAAACCCAGAGATAACAGCATCTCTGCTTCAGTGACGTCAGTTGTTTTCGTGGAAAAAGAAGGTAGTGGGTGTAGGCCTAAAGGCAGCGTTACTACCACTACATTCTCCAATTCTTCCATGCTACATAAATACACTACTGCTGTTGGAACAAAACCTCATATCTCCAAAATGGTAACTTTTCAAAAGAAAGAAAAAACTTCTTCACTTATAATGGAAGTTATATAAAGGTTGATTGATTGAATGATTGGTTGTTTGGTTTAGTTGGTTAGTTGCTTGATTGGTTGCTGGTTTATTGGTTGGGTGGTTTTTTGACTGGTTGATTATTTGGTTGGGAGGTTGGTTGGTTGACTGATTCCTTGATTAGTTGGCTGGTTGATTGCTTGGTTGGTTGGTTGGTTGATTGAAAGGTTGTGTGTGAGGCAGTGAACACATTCTGTAATTAGTCAGGCTATTCTGTCGATTCCTATGACCTCAGAGTGACCCACACAATCAAAGATTCCTCACTCCTGTGAATGGTCCAATTCCATTTTAAGACTTAGTAAGATTTTTTTTAAGGATCTGTGTTATTTAGAAAGCGCACACTGGCTGTCCGCCCCTCTACATCACATCAGTGTATATATAAGCGGAGGTGTTTAAGCTTGGTTTGTGGCTCAACCGTTCTTTCATGCCTTGTGTTTCTCCGATATCCTTTTGTTAGAGTTTTTGAAGTTTCAGGCCTAGGTGCCTGTATTGCTTTAGGAAATAAAAAGATACTTGAAAATGGATGTCTGCCTGTGTGCCTGCCCTTATTGGAAAGAAGGGGTTACGTGACAGATTGACCCACCTAATCAAACAAGGTGCTGCAGAGGTGGCGTGGGGAAGTGAGGAGCTCATCCTTGAGGAAGAGGACTTCTTAATGGGAGAACTCTCGTTGCTGGTGGCGAACACCTCCACCAGTGGAGCACCCTGGCAAAGGCGTCAGACAGGGGTGCTCTTCGATCCTCCCACTGGCGTCTTGCCAGGACCCTCGACCCGGGAGGAGGAAGCGGGTATGGAAGCCCGCCTTGAGCACCCCGGTGAAGGCGCTGGACGCGGGCACTCTTTTGATCCTCCTGCAGGCTCTGAGGACCCTAGACGGAGGTTGCTACAGACACCATCTGGCGTCCCATCCCAGCGCCGAGACGGCTTCAGCCACCTGTGCTTGCTCCTTGACAGCTCCAGCCGACAATCCCAGCCCCAGGACGGCTCTGGGTGGGTGTTCTAGGGGAGGGTAGCTTAGGAGAGGCTAGAGCAGGCAGCCCAGGTCCTGTAGCTGGCAGCCCAGAGCCATTCGACCTCCTAGGTCCCATAGGGGAGTCTCTGAACCTGCTAAACCCGTTAGCACAGCTGCTAGCCGCCATAGAGGGGCCTTTAGCTGTCGTAGAGGGGCCTTTATCCTCTACCGTGGGACCTTTAGCCTCTACCGCGGGGCTTGTAGCGTTAGAGGGGCTTGTAACAGCAGCAGAGGGGCCTTTAGCCACAGAGGGGCACGTAGCCACAGCAGAATCAAGGAGAAGCTCCCAGTAGGGGGCTCCACACTGGAGGACAGTGAGGGGCTCCCTGTGGAAGAAGGACTTCCCTACCTCTACGCCACCCTGGGGATGTTGTGGGGGTCTGTACGCGCCCCGGTGGGGTGTTCTAGGGGCGGGGGTACTGTCAGGCCTGGAGGCAGTGATGATGGGTGGCCGCTAGGGGCCGCCAGGGGTTTCTATTTGTGAGGGTTTATTCTGGAGCACACTGGGTTTGTGTTTAGTTATATATTTGTTGCAGCTGCTGGTGTGCTCAAGGGAAGTGTTTCTGTTTTGGGATTGGTTGGTGGGTTTTCAGTTTAGTGTATATATAAGGGGAGGTCTTTAAGCTTGGTTTGTGGGTCAACCGTTCTTTCATGCCTTGTGTTTCTCCAATTTCCTTTTTTTTAGAGTTTTTGAAGTTGTTTCAGGCCCCCGTGCCTGTTTTGCTTTAAGAAATAAAAAGATACTTGAAAATGGATGGCTGTCTGTGCGCCTGCCCTTATTGGGGAGAAGGGGAACGTGACACAGTGCTCACATTAAATAATGGAAATGATCAAGCTCGCTCCACTGACTGGATCACCCTTCAGGTGCCGAGAGCTTTTACTGATCTGGGAAAATCTGCTTTCAACTCCAGAGCTGGAATTTATACTAGGATGTTCTAAAGCTTCACTCGCTGGTGTCACTCGACAACATTAATCTCCCCACTACCTCCACTCACCCCACAGCCTTTTATCTGATCTCAGATCTTATTTGATTTTGGCATATTTGAATGTTTGTGCATTTATTTTTAATATTACTATTTTTTTATTATTAATTAAGTGAACTTGAACATTTTACCCATTCTGTTCAGCTGCTTGTCTGATTTCATTATTTTATCACATTTTAATTGGGTAATTTTACCAATTAATTTGATTAATGTCTTTTTCACAGGTCTGTTCTTGTGTTTTATCTTTCATTTCAGTAAATATCACTCTTTTCATACTAGTTTTGTTCAAATACTTGGTTCCAATTTAAATGAGGGTCATCACAATTTATTGGTTGGTCGGGTGGTTTGGTCGATTGGTTGATTAACTAATGGTGGATTGATTGGTCAGCATCCTCATGATCATTAAACTGTGCTAGTCCCCTTAAAGTGTAGATAACCCACAAGGCACTGCAGGTTTCATTTGTGCTACAACGCTTGAGTCTAATTTGCATGAACAGTTTTTACCTCAGGTTTTGCACTGGAGGTACGAGGCTAAAAAAGCTACCAAGCAATGGCATCTTATGCACACCAATTAGCATTGAGCTAACCGCATGCATAACCGCATGCCGCATACCTGTTCGGTAATCTCAAAGAGACTTGCTTATGCGGTTTCCGACAAATGGAGATGACGCCTCTTTCGAAATCAGCACATGAGAGCATAATGGGCTTTGAGATCACAGGTCTTGGGAGATTTGTCAGATTTCGTTGCGCAGGATTAATTAAACATCTGTTTACTTAATGTGGGTTTAGTTGGAGCAGAAAGCAGCCCGCTGATACAGATCTGTTCAGCCGTTTGTTGGGCTGCAGCGCACTGTGCATTATTCATACACACACATACAGCACTATAGAGTGAAGAATAAATTACACATCAGGTCCTCAGTGTGTGCTGCTGTGTTCAAGTCCTGTGCCTAATAAGTTTCTCAAGAGGCTGACATCTGGTTCCATTCACCACCACTGTGAACAGTTCTGACATATATATTAATATATATTAGATAGATATATTAGGGGTGTCGAATTAACACATCAATTAATTACAGACAAAATAATGCGTAAAAAAATAAATGTTGATTAATGGCACCATGTGACTTTATTCTGGTCCGGTGTTCTGTCAAAACATGCTACCCATTGAGATGTGCTATCGTGCCCTTCTGAGTGTGTGCAGTTCCAGAGTCCTGGGATTTAGTGCCACGCCCATAAATCTGTGCTACTTCGGGACTCTGGCAGCTGTTTAAACTGCAAGGGAGCATTTTTCCAGAGGAATCTGAACACCCTGCTTCACGACAGCATTTCTCAGTGTTAGAACCTGACTGGCTGTATCACCTCTAAAGATCGATCTATCTATCTATATAGACTCTTCTGATTTAAATAAAATATATTTTTCTCTGATTATACATATTATTTGCCTATTCCTCATCATTATCAGTATTACAAACTGACGGCATAAACTGTATGAACTTTTTTCGACAAGGCAGCATAATTCATCAGAACACTCTTGCTTGTATGTATATTGTCTTAAACTGGACCTTACAGGTGGACTTAGTTCTATGTAACTAATTACATTTTTTAATCGCACACATAGATGCAAGTACACACACACACACACACACACACACACACACACACACACACACACACACACATATACACACACCTATGCACACACAGATACACACGTATACACACATGGCACAACACGCAAGAACACACATACATACACCTACGCACACACAGATACACACGTTTACACACACACACACATTAAACAAAGGCAATCATGTTTACTCGGGTGCACTCCTGTGTTTCCTCCCTCTGTGTGATAAAGACTGCGTGTGTGTAAAAGCTTTCTCACTCTGTTAAACCCGCACAACGCGCCCGGCTCTGCTGTTTATGTTTCTCCTCCGTGGTGTAATTACACCCTACCTCTCTCCCTCTCTTTCTCTCCTCTCTATCTGTATCTCACTCTCATTCTCTCTCTCCTTCCTCCCTCTCCTCTCTCTAGCAGCTGCGTGGCATTTCCCTCTGCACTAATTAGCGCAGCACAGTTAGCGCCAGGCTAAATGAAGCTCTGCGGAGGCCCAGCCGCCAGCAGGGGAGGCCCTGATGCCTTTACTTGATTGACAAGTGCCGGAAACCGTCAATCACAGTGACTGCTGAATGACAGATGAGAAGCTGCTATGCTTCTGGTTCAGTATCTACTATAACTACAACAGCAAATGATTATGAATGTTGATCTGTAAATCAAATGTAAACTGTAATCTGTTATACTGAAAATCACTGAAATTGAAAAAAACACTGAAAAAAAATGCTTCTTTAAAATGAAACTCACTACTACTTTAGTTTCAAAGTCATCATCAGGGCTTGCAGTGTGTTTCAAGGAGACACGGCCATGACAGTCATATTATATGTTTAAAATTCCAAATATTGCACGTTATTGCAATACAGGCGAATTTATCAGAAATATAAAAAGAGGTTTCACATACTGTGGACAACCCAGCATTTATCCTTCATTCTTTGAAATTTTTGAATAAGATATCAAATGAAGATGTACTTCAAAAAACACCTTTTTTGG
>JBBJLS010101886.1:0-20136 GCA_037577275.1 Bryconaethiops microstoma | reverse complement strand
GTGTGTGTGTGTTTGTGTGTGTGTGTGTGTGTGTGTGTGTGTGTGTGTGTGTGTGTGTGTGTGTGTGTGTGCGTGCGCAACATGTGTGTTCTGCTGTTATTTGGTAAGGTCTTTGAACATGTTACTGAAAATTACCCCCCAGCGCTAACAGGACTGGCCAGAGACTAAAAAAAGTAACAATCAAAATAAGGAAATAAATAAATGAGGCAGCTATCCACATGAAAAACACACATTGCACCATTCCAGGCTCCAGACTCCAGACTAATCCATAATTCAGCAGCCTTAATTTCACTCTTCTTCTCGCCAATATCACTAAAAGAAGCATCTCACACATGGGGAAACAGCCTGACATACTTTTCCTCCAAAATTTACATGTTACTGGCACGCACAGTGATGTAATTAGGTTTTTATCACCGGCCGCCTCTTTCTCCTGCCCAGCATCACTTTCATTTCAGTCTGCTCTCCTATGACTCCTTAGAACATGCAGTGATCAGTTATTGCCAACTCTAAAAGCAAGCTGTAGCTTTATATTCAGTATTTCTCACTTGAAGCAAAATAAAATGAGCAGACACATTCTGCAGAAAGAGCACCTTTGAAACTTTCAATCAAAATTTCAGCTTTTTACAGCTCACAGTAAGTCATAATTGTCATGTCATGTGAGTGCCAAAGGAAGGAGGCACAGATGCGGGGTTCCATTTTCACTTGTGTAGTCTTTATTCACCAAAAGACAAACCAAAAAGGCACAAGGGCCTAAACAAACCAGATAACACAAGACGGATCTTCACGCTACACAAGTATAAAAGAGTGGACTGACACCAGTATACGAAACCAAGGCACTTAAATACAAAAGTGAACTAAGCCAGGAACAAACCAAAGAATTACTTCAATTAAACACCAAACAGCTGTAACTAAGAACGTGACCACAGAACATTACTTCAAAAAAAGAGTTCTCTAAAATAAAATAGAAAGAGCGGCCTCTAGCGGCCACTGACCAGGGACATGACAACACTATACCCTAAACCAATCCACAAGTCTGCACCATCTTAACAAAGAACTGGATGAGTTTCAAGCCAGTTAAGAGAAGTTACGGAGTTGTTTTTAACCCCGTAACTTCTAAAAATCAAATCAAACGTCTTTTTCTACATATGCAAATTGTAAAAATAATTCCTTGAAGCCTTGTAAAGACACTATGTGTATTATTATTATTATTATTATTATTATTATTATTATTATTATTATTATTATTATATTACTTGTAGAAGTTTCGACTCAAAACTATTGTTTAATATAACATTCGTAAATGTAATTACAATATAATTACATTTCTATAGCATTGAAAGAAGGCAAAATGACTCCAAATGTCTAAGGGGTTAAAAAAAATTATATCTGCCCTTTAGAGTTCACACCAACTATCCTGACATGACACTGGAAAAGCAGTATGACAGGGAAAATATAGAGGCATGCTGTCAAAATACACAGAGGGAAAAGTGTTGTAAGTGGTAGGGAGAGTGTTGTACAGTCTGAAAGTCATGTCTGGGGGACATAAATTACTGGTGGAAAATATGACCTGTGTTTTTCTGAGGAAAGTTTTTACTATTCTGCATTCAGCAGAAACATTTAGCTTCTTTTTGCTTTGAGCTGCTTTAGAAGGCACCTGAGGGGCACCTGTGTGTGTGCGTAAGGGTGTCATATGCAGTCAATGTGTGACACATTCTAAATGGATGATTCTTCCCTAAAGTGATACATTAGTCAAAAATCTAATTCATATATTTCGCACACCAATTAGCGTTATGCAAACTGCATGACTAAAGTATCACTCCCACCTCAAACTTTGTCAGGTTGTTAAGTAATCTCTTACATACACGCTGTGACCTACTGACAGAAAAACATTCAGACTTCAAGGTGGCTGTTTTTGTTTTTAGCTAGACAAAGTACATTTGTCAACAGATAAAAGTATGACATACAGTCAAGCCAAATCCTTAACATGTTTTTGCTCTTTTCTGGTATTTATTTCAGACTCAAACTTGATGATAAAGAATGTACATCTAATGTAAATGTAATTTTTTACATGCATATGCATTATTATGGAAATTATGTTCAAACTTTTGAATTATACATTTTTTAAATTATATATACTGTACGCTTAACAATAACTCAAGACCTCTGATAGGAATTTAGGGCCCCCTGAAAGTTCTGTGCATTTCTCATCTTTTTTAGTAGAAGTGATCATAAAATTACCTTTTGAGAAATGTTTTATAATCACATAAACAGCTCCATAATTTGAACTCTTAGCTGTGAAGAATATATGCATATATGGCTGTATATTAATGTACTGGAGGCAAATAGACAAATTTGTCATTTCTGATGATAGATGGTTCTGTAAAATATTGTATGACTGTTTTTGAATATCGTAGAACAAATGTATTATTCAAAGTAAACTAAAACCTCCACAAATTTGTTTATCAATGTTTAACTTTATTTATGATGAACAGACCAATGGAAATGGTTCAAATATGTATGTGTGTATGTGTGTGTGTGTGTGTGTGTGTGTGTGTGTGTGAGCCACACAGTGACCTACATATGAATAATTCAAGCAGAACAAAGCACATCTAACTGAAGTCCTGAACCAGTGAAGAAACAGATGCAGGTGATTCTAGATGATCAGGCGGTGATCAGTATACTGGTGGTGCTGAATGCTGAGTGGACAGAACACCTTTATCTAGGCACCTTGTTTCTTTAGGCACTTTGTAAAACATTTGTTCTCATGTCTTTAATCTACTCAATATTTCAAAGATAGGACAGTTTGACTGGCATAACATAATATTCTTGCAAGGAGATTAAAAGCAAAGGATAAAGAAATGGGGGTGTCTCAAGACTTTTGCCCTGTACTGTATATGTTTGTCTAAATATGCACCTAAAACTAATGCAGAAAGCTTTGCACATTAGGCTCTGAATGTGTGGACAGTGGTGCCCACTGGAGGGGTTGGAAGTATGCAAAGTGCATTTCTGTTGGCACTATATCTAAAACTAGTCTTACATTATTTAATGAATTAAGCGTTTCAATTAGTAATCTTTCCATAAGCCTAAAAATCCCCATCTAAAGGTCCCAGTCTGTCTTTTTTTTTTAATCATCCTAATCCCCTCCTTTGCTCCCCCGCCCACCCCCTTTGCTTTTTCTTTTATATGCAACCAAATACAATATTTACGATGTGTGTGTTTGAATAAACACCGAAGCCAAAGGAAATATAATCACAGAGCACTCTGCCAGGAGTTCAGTGTTCATATTCAGCTTTCTGTGATCAGAGAAAGTGAAAGTGTTGCGATGATAACACTAAAACTAATGCAGCCTGTGTGTGTGTGCTGTTTTCACACCGCATGTATTAAGCTTAATGCATTTGGTTGGTTAGAGGAGCATTCTCAAATGACTCACAAGCATCTCTCTCCGACTGACAAAAGCAAAGACGGTGCATGCAGATCTATCACTTTACACTGCGGATGTCTATTAGCCGCTCCATCTGTTCACTCAATATTGAAATATTCATGCCGAGCAAAAGTGCGTTGCTGCTGGTGGGTTTGCTGAATAAAATGACCATTCAAGAGGTGCTTTATTAATGCATCAGGAATGCTGTTAATAGAATATGTTCACAGGATGTTAATATACATCATAGGTAAGTTTTCCCAATCCGTGAAGAAGTCTAGTACTCAGAGATCAAGTCTCCATTCAGAAGGCTGGGTGGAACTAGGACAGGCCTAAGCTTAATATCTGTCCATCTCAATTACTTTAAGCCTTGGTCAGTGTCACTACTGTAATATTTTGCTACCCCCAAGACTGATTAATATCTTAGAGGTCTTAGGTTGTCTTAATTAGTAATTAATTAGTTACAGCTGCCACTCATCCAGTAAAAGGCCATTCTCCTCACTCAGTGTACTGGAAGAGACAGGAGTATTACTGTCATGCTGGGTTTAATCAGTTCTGATAGAAGTTAAATAGCACTGTTATCCCATGGACTGATTTACACCTTAAATCTGTTTTTCTTACTTTATGTTGTACCTACTGTGTTCTATATCATTTTAACAGGTGTTCTTTTATCATTTGCGTTTTTAATTTATAATATTTCTTTGTTGCTTTCTTTGTCATTCTCTGTCAAATTTCCATTTATTTTATATGTATGTATTTTGTTTTTTTTACTTTCTGCTTTTTTATTTACTTGCTCTGTTGTTTTTACACACACTTTAAAGCACTTTTTTTTTTTTGCTCTATTTTAGGTGCTAAATAAATAACGTTTATTACTATGTCCAGTTTTTTTGTTGTTGTTGGGTCATTTTTGTTTTGCCAGCAAAAGACATAATATTCAAACATGTACAGCGTCACCATACGTTTTAGAATCTAAAACATTCCAGCTGAATTTTACACTGTGTGAGAATTTCACCAGGAATAGACCAAAAGAAATGCTCCAAAAATGAAAAGAATATTGCTAAATTTATTTACATTAAAAACTATTTGCTTCTTTTTAAAACATGCCATTTTGAAGATGCAAAGCATCAAAAAGCAACAAAATATAAAGTTTGAATACAACAGTTTGAACACAAACTTTAACTGAAAATAAAAAACATTTTACAGTCATCAAAAACTACAGTAGCTGTCCGTTATAATGTGTAGAGGTGTGTTCGCTGTACAGAGTGATATCTTGTCAATAGTGTGAAACTCCTGCACACCAAAAAACAAAACACCAGAAATACTAGACAGATATTATAGATATTATTTCCTGTTAATAAAGTATGGTCAGTTTTTATATAGTCAATAAAAGATTTGATATGGTCATTAAAGTGTGATTTACTGGCCTGGGTGATGCAGTGCAGGTTCAATTTAAGCAGATGTAAGTGCTTTGGCACAGTGGAAGTCATGATTTCCTCAGGGAGAAAAACTCTAAAAGAAACCATTCATCTGATAATTGACCACAGAACACACACTGATGGTACAACTGCTGAGAGCCACAAAAACAAACACACCGACCTTGTTTATACCTGCTTGTTTCATGTCACTTATCCCTGAATTGTGCCCTGATAGGATTTTTATGCTTGGCAATCTAATACATATACACTATATAGTGCAGGGTTATTATTGTTAAAGAGAATTATTGCCAACACAGATACTAACAGTGAAAAAACACGACCAGTGAACATCAGTTTTCAAAAACATAAACGCCAAAACAAATTACTAACGTTTCAGCTACGTGAAAAAACAGAGGATGGTGGAGGAAAACGTTTTACGTTTTTCAGTGTATCATATGACTATATCAAAACTTATATGAAGTTTTTACGTAATGTCATAACGTCTGAGCCCAGCAGAGTCTACCATTATGCTAAATTAGTACTACAACACTCAAGAGAAGTTTAGCATTATGCGCTTTTAAGTGAATATTCCTGTCTAGATACTGATGCACATTCATATAAATGTAGGAAGTGTTTAGTGATTGTAAAATCCAAATGACACAAAATCCCCTAACACCTCCCAGCCCCTGGTGGCAAAATTATTACATCCCCTAGTGACAAAATTGTAACATCCCCGTTTTGGTTGGCAAAATGATTTCATGCCCACATTGAACCAGTTGATGCTTCAGCACCCAAAATGTGATGCTTAGTGATGATTAAATCTGATACCCCACCAACACCCCCGTCAACACAATCCCACTACAAGTTAGAAGCCTAATACATTTTTGTTTTTGAGATGTTTTTGAAATTCCACCTCACATCCAGAACCAGAATCATTGTACTTTAGTCCATTTTATAAATAACAGTTTGTAATTTTGTCATACAGTGTCAGAAACCACATAAGAAAGTACTTGACATGGTTTGCAGCAAGTGTGTGATTATGCATAATTAGTACAAAGCATTAACACCTAATTACTTGGAAACCTGTAAGGCATGGGTGTGGAACTCCAGTCCCTGCTCAGAAACACCTGGTTCACCTCACCAGTTAATTGTCAGGTTTAGTGAATGTGTTTGAGGGGGAGAAACTGTGCTGGACACCGACGCTCCAGGACTGGAGCTTGACACCCCTGCCTTACAGGTTTTCAAGTAATTAGATGTTAAATGCTTTGAACTAACTGTGTTAAATCACACACTTGCTGCAAACCATGATAAGTACTTTCTTATGTGGTTTCTGACACCGTATGACAAAATTACAAACTGTCATTTATAAAATGGACTAAAGTACATTAGTATAGCTGCTAAAAAGGATGGCAGAATCTATGCTTAGGTCTGAATTTGGCCTATATAGCATTTTTTACTTTCTGCTTACTATGTGTACATTCTATGCTCCATTTATGTGAGGAAAATTCTTAATGCAAGTCTGCTGGGCTGATAATGCGATTCCGACAGGCAGAATTCAGATGTCGGTGACTTCTAGATGGAGATATTGACTGATTAGAGATCGTTTTTGCTGATAAGCTGTGAAAGGGACATAAAACGTGAATGTATAGGGTAGCAAGTGCAAGCACTATCTGAGAACTGTATGTTCCTTTGATGCTTTTTGCAAGATTTGTGCACTGATTCAGTATGTTTATAACAGTACCGTAAAATAAACAACAAAAACCCTTTACCGATACCTGGAACCAGGAGGAAAGAGAGGAAAAATACAGCCACCTTATAGGAATCTTATCATTGTTTCATAGCCATAAGCCACAGAATGAACCACCATCAAAACTCTAATGCTCAACTGCACATCTTCGGTCCTTAAGGGCCAGTGTCCAGCACAGCTTGGTAGTTTTTCTACACGTCCACTAAACCTGGAGGTTAAGAAATAAGTTAAACCAAGTGTGTTTGAGCAGGGACATCAGACTGTGCACCCCTATTCTAGTCTTGCCATTTTAACTACTCTTCCCTCCCTGATGCCAATTCAAAACTATAGACCCGTCAACCAACCAACCCTACTGTCAACAAATCAAAACTATAAAAGGGTTGCAACTTTAATGATACCACAGATGTACGCAAAGGTTACAAGGAATATTATGGTATCAGTGAAAGTATAGTTCAGAAGTTATGGATCTGAAGTTAAGAAAATGGGACATGTTGAGGACTTTAATTGGAGTGTGCCGCCACTGGAGTTTGCCCATCTGTCCCCACTGTGCCAATTACAGCACAAGTCCTCTAAAATCACACACACCTGGCCCTCTGACCATAACCCACTGACCACAAGTGAACGCTACAGGAAGCCTCAGAGATACGGATGGAGAGAAGAGATTGAAACAAGGCAAAAAAGTAGGACAGAAAAAGTCATCCAATACTACAGTTAGCACCAACCAAACAGTCGAAGTGAGTGAAAAATGTTCCATCCACGTTTTACCTTCAGAAAAGTCCCCCCCCAAAACCTTTATCATTAAACTATCTACCTATTGCTAAGTAATGACAATAATCACTGTAATCTGACCTACAGAAACAAGGCTGCTTTGCTTTCTTTCTTTTCTGTAATATAAAAGCAATACAACACTCAAGGTGGTATGTTATGTTGAATAAAATGGTGTAAAATGGTGTAAAAAGGTTGTTATTGTTATTCGTGGTCCTTTAATAATAATCCTTTAGCACTAGACTAATGCTTAGTTACTAAAAGAATAATTAAATTAACAGATATTACAATTTGTTTTTGATTCTGGCACAAATGTCTAAGGCGAGGTTTGATTCCTAGCGATGCCACAGTCATCCATGGCTGGGAATCCATGACAGCACAATTTGCTTTGCTCTCTCTGGGTAAGTTGTCTGTTAGAGGATGTAAAAGAATTGGCGGCTAATGTTCTCAAAGTGTGTTGAGCTGTAGCTGCGTTGTATTAGTGGCAGTTTGAAAAGATGCAGTGGCGTCGGCATGTTAGGCTTCACCTTCATGGTATTGTTGGTATTGTGTGGCTGGGGGAGTCTTAGCGAGTGTGTGGAATTGCACATAACTCGATTGGGAAGAAAATGGGAACCAGCCACTTTTCTGTGATATCACACGGACTCACTTGCTTTTAGAATCATAACTCAAATTGCATGGATACAATGAGGGGTAGTAGTTCTATAGAGCTATAATTGTAATACTACAAAGAGTGGTTTAGATAAATATTCGCCTGCTGCGCTGTCCTTTAACACAATAACCCCCTAAAATAACAACACCTAGAATCTATAAGCTCTGCAAATAAAAGCTTGGGAACGGGCCTGTCCATCACATCCTTCCCCCTCCTCCACTCACTTTATGTCACCCAGCGGATGTCGACTTTTAATCAATGACAATGATTTCCACAAAAGACGGTAAAAGACAGACGTTTGAAGGAGAGTGAGAGGGGTGTCAGTGATACGGTTCTACAGTTCCATACTCTGCTCCGCACACAGATTTTCAGTACTGTGCTGACATCATTAACCTCTTTGTGGGTAGAGATGTGTTAAAACTTTTGACGGGAACAGTGACAAGTCTATGAACCGCAGCAGATAAGAACACAATATTATGTTTCTCCTGTGTGTGTCCTGCAAAAAAAATAAATCCCTTGTTCAGCCGCATCCATACCTTCCTGCCTTTAATAACGGGGTTGTCGCGGTGATGGTGACCCTGGCTTCCTGGTTGTCACGGTAACAAGCAGATGGGATTTTATCTCAAAAATGCTCATCAGAGCAAAGCAAATCTCCAAACCACAGATTCCCCCTCAACAAAGTAACAAGAGCACATTTCAGTTTTTGGAGATAAAATAACGAAAGGAAATCTGTGAGAATTACAGTCACTCTAATTTTACAGCATTGCACACAGGGTTTTCTACCACTGCAGCTCTGAATAGAGACTTGAGGCTGGTTGTCTAGACGTGGATTAAGACTAATTCCGAGCTGATAAAGACTCATTAAAGAAAATTCTTTTCACTGTAGGCTTAGGCTTAATCTGAGAGTAGGAAACTGGTCCAGTGTTCATTAAAGGTATTTTATTTTTGTTTGTAACTCAATACTCCTGTAACCTTTATGCTCCTGTAAAGCAACTGAAATAATAACAATCATCTTCATCATCATCATCATCATCATCATCATCATCATCATCATCATCATTTGAATTTACACAGAGCAAAGTATGACTGAAGGAATATCAAACGTATGTCTCAGAAGGATCTTACGCTGCTCCATTCCACAGTAATCGTAAGATAAATGCTGCCTGTATATTCTATTCGACTGACTTCAGTTCATTAGGGTGTCTTATATGATATAGTGTAATGTATTCAGCATTATGTATGTATTAAGCTTAGAGTAAAACATGCTGTTCTTCCCTCATTTCACCGGCCCTGAACGTGTCACTCCTTCCTTTGTTCTCGTCTCATGCTGCCTGGCACTCCCTCTCCACTCCACACACATGCGCACGCGTGCACACACACACACACACGCACGCACGCACACCTCCAGCCATCGGATTTTGTGTGTAGCACACACGGACGGAGAGAAAGAAAGAAAGAGACATCAGAAAATGAGAGGGAAAAAGAAAGAAGAATACGAGAGATACAGAAAGAATGTACACATTCATCTGAGCTGAATATTGAATTAGAGCTCAATTACACTTAGATTAGGACTAATGCTCTTTCTCCTGAGCCACTGAAGCACAGAAACAGCGTAATCTGCTGATATTGTGGCTGGGATTAAAGTGAAATCTCATTACGGGCCGTTTCGGTTTGGAGGGGGGGGAATCACGGAGATGGAGCCGGAGGCCGAAATCTCAGCGTGAAATCGCGATTGGTGGCGTGAACGTGTTAACATGCAGGACACACACGCGGACTCCCGCGGGACACGTCTGTGAACGCATGGCAGAGCCGGCAGCCGTGATGTGTCGCCCGCAAACGATTAGTTCTTTCTGAACAAACGGGCTGAACCGACTCACCTCTCCCGAAAGATTCATTTCTAATTAACCTGCTCACCTCCGCCAGTGCAGCGACATGCCGTGGTCAAACTGACAGAGTTCCAATTCTACAATCTGACGGAAATGTAAATCAAATCCATCTGAAGTAATATCCTGAAATGAAAGGTCCACACTAACGATTAAGAGTTAGTTATGACTCTATCGTTGAAAACTAGAGGAATGGTTAACGGACTTTTTAATGATTGATTATAGCTAGGATAGCATTACACTATGCTAACTTTGAGAGTAAGATGTATTGGTTAATTTAATGGAATTCCCATCTGGGGTACAAAGTACCACACAAACCACCATGTAATTTAAATTTAATTTGAGGAAGAGAGTTGCTTCTCCCTGTGGCGTTTCTTCCTGGGTCTCCGGTTTTTCCCGCAGTCCAAAGACATGCGCATCAGGTGAGCTGGGGATTCTAAATTAACCATAGGTGTGAGTGTGTGAGCGAATGGTGCGTGTTTACGTGCGTCCTGCGGTGGGCGGGGGCCTCAAGTTGAGTCCCTGCCTCGCGTCCATTAGCCCCGGAATAGACTCTGGGTACCTGCGACCCTAGTGTGGATTAAGGGTTTACAGAAAATTAGTGAGTTGCTGCTCTTTTGCTTCCTTATGCTGCTCATGGGAAGTTGAAGTATTCAAGCGAAAAGGGGAAAAAAACCCATGAAAGCAGGTTTTGTTACTAGTAAACAGAATGTTAGAGATATTTAGTGGTAGCGTCCTTGACGTATCAGAATCAGTAGAATCAGAAAACTTTGATTCTGATTCAGAAAACTTGATTCTGATATTGACACTGGAGGAAATTACCCTCTCATTGAGTCCGTGTTCCAGACCAATGACTGTTGGTATGTTCGATCTAAAGCATGTTTTATTACTATTTCAATAAAACTAAAAGAAGTTTTATTACTATTGAGCAGCCTTGTTGGTCTGAAATTCATGCTCTGATCTCAGAACACCATCTCAACTTCTGAAACTGAGGGGGTTTCCTTGTTTTTTTTCTAGTAGGAGGTGAAATGCTCCTTGAACTCCTTAAACTCTGAATAAATACAACACATTATTGAAGCTAGTAGCTAAACAGTGGTGGTTACTGGCCCCAGTAATTCATACAGCTGCAGTAAACATTGCAAGTGCTTGGATCCATTTACTTTGGAAGTGCGAAGTCAAAGATGGGAGCGATGTCCCAGTGTTCCATTGACCGATTTCCAACAAGTCGGACAGGAAGGTTCTAGTCAATCTAGCTTTATCTAGTGCACTTTTCTAAGCTACGTGAATTTCAGGCTTTCCCGGAGGAAAGGAAAATTCAAAATAAGCTCTTTTCTTTTTCCAGCCTATAACTGAGCTCAGTTTAACATCAATACAAGATTTCTGACCAGACAATTTGAGCGGTAAAATCTACCTCTGGGTCAGCAGTAGATAGAAGAGAGTATACATGCTAGAATTCTACATGACGAAATAAAATGTAAAAACGTTCTTTCACCAAATAGTGGAATTCTATTTTGAGGTGCAAGTCATTCAGAGCGGTTTGGTGTGAAATGGTTCATTGTAGACGATTCGGATTTGGAATCAGGGGGTTTCAATGACTGCACCACAAATATAACCCTTTTATTTACTATGCAAAACCACCAGTGCACCATGCGTTTTTATATTTAAATGTACTGAAATTGAAATTAACATTAGGAAAAATAGCTGTATAGTCTAAAACGATATCATCAGGTATCTGACAATACATTCGAAAATCCGTGGAATTTCTTATTATTCTTAGATTAAAAATGATATGATGTATTTGGAAAATATCAAGAAGTTGAGTTTCAGCAACACTGCTCAGCAACCCTTGGGTGATCAAAGGTCAAAGTCCAGAGAGGTGGCGAAACTGCACATGAGCAGACACCCCCGGCTATCCCAGAATTCTTTTCCTAATCACAACCTCAGCTATCAAACCTGTTTTATTGCGGTGGTGTAATTGTGAGGGTGATATACAGCCTGCCCGCAAAAATACAGCTCAATTTCAGCACCATTCACACGCTGAGACCTGGTTAATAAAACAGGGTCTCCAATAACGGAGCCCAATCCCATTACAACACATATTCAGAGTCTCTAGGGCCTTCACAGGGGCAACAAGCAACAACGTGTGTGTGTGTGTGTGTGTGTGTGTGTGTGTGTGTGTGTGTGTGTGTGTGTGTGTGTGTGTGTGTACGTGAGTAATCGTGAACAGTGTGTGCATGATTGAATCAGAATGAGTGACGAGGGTTCTGCCTGAAGATTTTCCCTCAGCAGGCAATAGGAGGGAAAATGGCATCACACAAATGCTGTTAAATCTGAATGAAGACATTTTCACAGCACGGCACCCATGATTAACAACAAAAACATGGTTGGGCTATTCTTCAGTGGTTGGGCTATCATCTTCAGCGCAATTTGAGCTACCATCAGTGCTAGTCAAGCAATAGTATGCAAAAATCTTTCAGTTCAGCCACTAATTTACCCGAAACATAACGAAGGCTGTCTGAAATTGTCTACATTTCAGTAGAACTAACTTCACTGTGAATTTGGTTAAGCACAGCATGAAATTAATTAGTTAATTAGTTAAAATAATGAGTTAATTAGTTGTCTTTATCTTCCTGGCATTACTAATTTTGCAGTTCGTTGCAACTATTCTGTCCACCTCAGAAAGCTCATATACATGAGAAACTCTGAAAGACTTTTGGTGCACTAATTTATCTTCACCAAGCACCAATAAGCAATATGTATCAAGCTAAAGCCACTGATCCATACACAGGTAGTAATCTGCAGGATCTTCTGGAAAGAGGACATCTGTGTGAGATTTATGAGACATTTATGGATAATCTATGGGTAATCTTTCGGTGATCTTTAAAATATATACATGAATAATGTATGAGTAATCCATGGGGAATATATGGGAACTGTATAGGTCATCTATGGTTAATCTATCTGTAAACTACATTTAATCTATGGAGGATCTAAAGTTAGTCTATAGTAGATATATAGTTAGTCTATGGGGATCTACGGAAGACACATAGTTAATCTGTGGGTGATCTATGAAGAATACATAGTTAATCTATGGGGATCTATAGACGATATGTAGTTAATATATAGGGATCTAAGACAAAACTGTAGTCAATTTATGGGCAAACTATGGAGGATGTATAGTTAATCCATTTGTGATATATGTAGATTCTAGTGTTAATCTGCGAGTGAACTATAATAATTCTTTGGGGATTTATAAAGGATGTACAGTTAATCCATGAGGGATCTACAGACAATCTATTGATGCTTATAGGGTGATCTACGGACGGTCTACGAGTCATCTATGGGAGATGTATAAAGGATCTTAGGGCGTCTATGTGTACGTATGATGGAGCTGTGAGTAATGTGTAATCGATTTAAGGTGGATCTGTAGGGGACTGGTTGATAATCTACGGATAATGTATGAGAAATCTATGAATATCAACTATGGCGCATATTGGAATCCATGCGTAATCTGTATGGAATAACAACTCATTAAGTCCCAGTTGCAGAAGTCTTTAAGGAACCCAGAATCGTAAGCAGGATTTAGGAAATGTATTTTTGTTTTATTTTTATGATTCATTTCATAATTATACATTAGAATTCTTTCTTGCTTATGATTGTAAGTATGATCAGGAATGTACAATGCGGGCAGCAGCACTACTAATGTACATTTGGTTTGGTGTGAGGCTGCAGGGGGCTGGAGGTTAGGTAGAGTCATCAATTCTAAAGAGTTCCATTAACCTGCCTGTGATAAACGCAGTCCACATAAGACCTTTCCTCTCTCTCTCTCTCTCTCTTTCTATCCTCTCTCTCCTATCCTGTCTCTTTCTTCTCTCTTCCTTTCTCTCCTCCCCCTCCTAACCCCCCCCCCCCCCCCCCATCCTCCTTTTCTCAGCGGTGATCCATCACACCCCCTCTGCTGATCCCCTGTCCCAGGCCAGTGAATTACCCAGCCATCAGAGTCCTACTCCAACACTGCGGAAACCATTACTGACCTGACACTTATTCATCAGGCAAAGGCACAGAATACCGATGTCAACGAAAAGACAGAGAGAAAGAGGGAAGGCATAATAGGTAAATACCAGGAACAAAGCATGTATGTGTGTGTCGAGTCAGACAGAACCTGCTGTTGCTATGACATGACACCACTTTTTCCTTTTACACTGAATACTGAAACGGAAACCTTGACACTGATCCTGATTCGATACTTTTTTTTCCTCTAAAACCACTAAGCTTTACGGCCACTCCAACACACAAGATCTGCTGAATGGTTAGTAAGTTGTTTATTCTTCTGTCAACATAATTTACTCTTATAAAGTCTTGCAATATTTTGAGCTAGATTTGTAACGGAATTGGGCTGGAATTAGTTTTTTTCCCTCTGATAACTTATCAAGCATGTTCTGCTAGCTATGACCAGATACTCGTACCGGCTGTCTATAGTGGCTTCTCATTGTTTTATGTTTTGTTGCTACATACATAATAAGTCACTATTTTAGCTTTAATGCACCCAGATTTGCAAACATCAATAAGAACACGTATCTATATAATTATGTATATACATACATTTATCCAATGTGTACATACATACATACATATACTAACATACATATATACATATTTGATATATCTATACATTATACACTCATACTTATACATTTGCACATACACAAAAATGTTACAATTTCTGTACATTTATGGCATTTATCAGACGCTTTTATCCAAAGCGACTTCCGTTCCCTAACTACAGGGGGCAGGGTCTCCCTGGAGCAACTTGGGGTTGAGGGTCTTGCTCAGGAACCCAGTGGTGGTGCTGAAGGTAGGATTTGAACCCATGACCTCTTGGTCCAGAGGTAGGTACCCTACAACTAGGCCACCACCACCCCTGTATTACTTGTATAGTATATTTTTTATGCTTGTATAGTATATTTTTTATAGCTTCTGTTGTTTCGCAGCTCTTAACTTTGTACTGTCCACTTTCTGCCATAACAATGCAAATTTCCCACATGTGGGACTAATAAGGGTTTATCTTACCTTATCTCCATCTATCTGAAATATATGTTCAAAAGTATCCAGACATACCTTCTCATTTTTAAAATTCAACTACTTTAAATTGTACCAATTGATGTGTTCAGTTTGTGCACACTCAAGTTTGTCTAATCTCCATAGTAAAGCTCTGCCAACAGAACGGAATTTGAACAGGAGCCTAGGTTCATCATGTCCAACCCCAAGCTTTGGCATGACCGGTATAAAGGCTGTGGAGCAGTGGAACAGTCTTGACTGGGGTGAGGGAGTACAAATGTTACAACTCACCTCACAGACGGGGTTAATAGTCACAGACTCGAGGGCTAGCAGGGATAGTGGCTAAAAGGTATGGCAAAATGACGCAAATAATTATTTCAAAACGACTGTGTTTGTATTAAAACAATTCAAAAAGCAAAAATCAGCCTGATAAAACAAAAATATTTTATTTACATTCAGTAATATGTTAATAAGTGAGTATAATTTGTATAAGAAGAAAATGTTAACATCATTAACAGTAAGGGTTTTAGTTGTGTTAAGACAACTGTGTGGAGAAAGGCTTGCTCTCATTATTAGTTATTTTTATGCCTCAAAGCAGCGCAGCATTACAGCCTGAAGGAGAGTTGGTTAAACAACATGGGTTTTAATTCTGACTTTTGCAGCATGAAAACTTGAATAAAAGTTACGTCGTGGTGTAAAAATTACTCTTATTGATACAAGCTGAGAAACATCTGATTGCTTTGTAAATGGCTAAGAGATGACCAAAAGAAAATTTGACTGGAAGCTGTTTGACTATGAAACAATAAACTGACATTTCACAGTGTTAGATGAGGGCGCCCTGTGCACCCCACTGTGTATCTATGAAGCTCCTCCAGGAATCTGCAGGCACAGCACATCATCATAGACCTGACATTGCGCCATGTGACTGAAGTGCTAGAGATAACACTCATCATATTTAGCCCCTTGTGTTCAATATCATGCACCACCACTTTTCTCACACTATAATCCTCTGAAAGAGAGACTAACAAGGACCTTTGCATTTAACATCTGCATTTAACAGCATACAGTACTCATGCCTACAATGGTAATCCATGCAACATGAATGTTAACACTGGTAGTGCCTGCATTATATATACTCTACAGCTGTATGTGCTATTCCTTGCACTTACATCTGTTCAGTTAAACGTGATTTTTTTTAGTTAATGAATAAAACATTCCATTTATATCCTAAAGCTGTTCGCTACACATGCACTGCTCTGTCTATCTGTACACTGCTAATGTCTATTGTTTCATGTATTTTTTGACATTTATCTTCCAGCACAAAAGAAATAAGAAAAACAAAGATGCTAACTGTGATTCTTATTATCAGTAATCCGTTACTGTTAAGTGGATTAAACTGTGACTAGACAGACATGAACCTGCAAGTTTAAAGATCAGCATCTGCTCTGCTCTGTAAAGCTTCTCTTACCTGAGCTGTGAAAGCCCTCCATACCGACACATGCTGTAGTCAGCCAGAGCTACAGCAGGTGGTCTCATGGCTGCAGGTGTGTGTGCAGGATAATCCGATTATTCCTCATTAACCTCCAGATGCAGGACAGAGAGATCAGTCTGCATGGAAGAAGGAGCAGAAGAGGGGGAAAGGGAGCGAGTCCCATCACCAGAGCTGGAGAGAGGGTGTGTGCATCCCTCTATAACACTAGCCAATCCAGCACAGAATGAGGAGTAGCAGCGCGCCTGTGTGCGTCTGTGTGTGATGCTCAGCCCAACCCCCAGACCCACACCCTTCCCCTCTTTCTTTTCCCCCTCTCTCGCTTTCCTCTCTCACTCTGTCTCTCTCCACATTCTCCTAAACCCTCTCTCTCTCCTCTCTCTCTCTTCACTTTCTCTCTATCTTTACCTTTTCTCTCTCTCCCCTCTTTCTCTCTCTCTTTCTGTTTCCCTACCCTCTCTCCCCCTCGCTCCCCTCTCTCTCTCTCTCTCTCTCTCTCTCTCTCTCTCTCTCTTTCTCTCTTTCTCTCTCTCTCTGGGTGGAGATTGTATTGCACTGATGAAATTTTAATGGCTCCTTCATAATGAACAAGCAGTCAGAAAAACTGTAATACACACACCTATAAGTGAATACACACAGATATAGCTGCCTACACATACACACACAGTTGTATGCGCGCACACAAAAGATGTATAACACAGAACCGCACAAAGAAAAGCCGAGGAAAAGCATGCTAATAAAGGTTATGACATCTAAGAGTGTGTGTGGTATTTAAGCAGCTGTTCATATAGATGCTTTAAAGACTCAGATGCATGAGCACACACACACACACACACACACACACAAACACACACATGCAAATACACACACATACACACAATTGCATGCTGATAAAATTATGCATAGGCTTATTGAGATCTTACTGAGTGCACAGAAATACAACATTGAACAATGTCTACAAAATACACATGACTGGACATGGGCACACACAGGCATACACACAAACACACACACACAAGAAAGAGAAAGAAAGAGAAGCAGCTTGACACAAATTCTATGTCATGAAAAAGACGAAAGGACAACCTGTATACATTCTTTTCTGTTCTCTCTCTCTCTCTCTCTCTCTCTCTCTCTCTCTCTCTCTCTCTCTCACTCTCTCTCACTCTCTCTCTACGTCATATATCTATCTGTCCCACCCTGTCTTTTACTGTCTCTCGTTTTATTTTAATAAATAAATAAATAAACGCAGCCTAACAGCAGGAGACTGTATGAAACCCATCAGCCATCTGCAGCCACACACACTTTCAGCTCAGACTGAATCATGAATCAAAATAAATCACAGCAACGTATTTACTATGTACATACATTAGGGTGAAAATCACTTCTGCAAGCTCTCCCTCTCTCTCTCTCTCTTTCTATCCTCTCTCTCCTATCCTGGAAAAAAATCGCTACCCACTTATGATCCATTTCTATAGCCTCTGTCGGTTTAACATATCCAAAACAGCCACAGTTCATTTTTACATTACCATTTTTCCGCCCTTCTTAATTCTTTCACTGTTTTTCTGCTACATTTAAGACTGATATTTATAAATGACCTCTGTTCTTCTCGGCTGTCCTTTACTGTGCCTCACTGAAACACTCCACATAACTTCAGGATTAATGTGCAGGAATAAAGTGTTGCAGTCTAAATAGACGTATATATAAACATGTACATTATTGTGATTTTAGAATCCTGAAAACAAGCTTTTTAAATGTTAGTTTCCATTTTCCTTGTTTTCTTTGTGAATTCATTGTTGCAAATGGTGCAGAGAGGTTTCACGACATCAAAACCATGAATAAGCTGTTTCCAGTTTACTTTCCATTAAGTTGCTGTATGGACTGGGAGGTGAATGGAACTACAGTAAACTCTTGCTACTGTCAAGTTGTTAAATAATATGTGATTTCTGACACTGTATAACTTTAACGTTCCGGTCCGTGGCCACTAGAGGCCACCATTGTGTAACGATGACACTCAGGCTCCGGCTCCAAGGACCCAAGTTCCCGAAGCTGCAGTCCTCGTCACGTGTCTGGAAGTCACAGGTCCCAAAGCTGTGGCCCTCGTCACATGTCCCGAAACTGGAACCCTTGTTATGGGTCCTGAAGCTGCAGTCCTCGTCACGGGTCCCGAAGCTGCAGTCTTCGTCACGGGTCACGAAGCTGCAACCCTCGTCACATGTCCCGAAGCTGCAGTCCTCGTCACGGGTCACGAAGCTGCAGTCCTCGTCACATGTCCCTTAGCTGCAGTCCTCGTCATGGGTCCCGAAGCTGCAACCTTCGTCATGTGTTGCGAAGCTGCAGTCCTTGTCACGGGTCCCTAAGCTGCGGCCCTCATCACGGGTCCTGAAGCTGCGGCCCCAGCCCCTTTCTCAGAAGCTGCAGCCCCAGCCCTTGGTGGAGGACCCCAGAGATTTTTTGGGGGGGTGCCATGGGGATTCATGGGTGGGTCCCTGCCCTGGAGGACATGGCGGGGCTTCCCGAGGGGGCTCCACCCCAATGGACAAAGAGGGCCTTCCCGAGGGAGGCTCTGCCCCAGGGGGAAAAAATGGAAATCTGCACATCGCTGGTACAGCCACGATGTGACAAAAACATACTGTGCAAAATGGATATAAGTATGTTGCATGGGCCCCGAAGTACCACAGACATTTCATATTTAGCCCTTAGTATTAGGAGATTGCAAATCACTGTCAGCTGCCACATCTATATCTCTGGGTGGTTTGGGGTCCCCACATTATGACAATTATGCTAGCCAGTGCAGGT
This sequence comes from Bryconaethiops microstoma, assembly GCA_037577275.1. NCBI lineage: Eukaryota > Metazoa > Chordata > Actinopteri > Characiformes > Alestidae > Bryconaethiops > Bryconaethiops microstoma. The sequence goes on along the minus strand of JBBJLS010101886.1, from coordinate 913 downwards.
GTATTTCAGTGCTGGTGTATTTTAGATAACGTAACAGAATTGGAATTTAGTATTCTCTTCCAAGCATGTTGCGTTGTTCAGTGACATTTTTGTGGCAGTCGGAAAAGAATTAATTCCTTCATTCATTTATTTTCTATAACCACTTAATCCTTACTAGGGTTGCAGGTACCTGGAGCCTATCCTGGGGTCTACGGGCATGAGGCAGGGCCTCAGCCTGGGTGGGTTTGGGAAGAATTGGCACAGCTAAAAACAATAGTAGCAGCCAGTAGGCAATTTGACGGGATATGACGGGGCATGGTATATCCATGTTAGCAAAATGGCCGAAATGCATAGTTGACCTGTTATCACACAAAATGTACACTATATGGAAAAATATATTAGGACTCCTGATCATTACACCAACAGGGACTTTCATGACATTCAAATACATAGACTTCAATTTGGAGTCCCCCCCCCGCTTTGCAGTTGTAACAGCTTACATTTACCAGACACTTTTATCCAAAGCGACTTCCATTCCCTAACTACAGGGGACAGTCTCCTAGGAGCAACTTGGGATTAAGGGTCTTGCTCAGGAACCCAGTGGTGGTGTGCTGGAGGTAGGATTTGAACCCATGCCTGCTTGGTCCAGAGGCAAGTATCCTACCACTAGGCCACCACCACTCGTCGTGGAAGGCTTTTCACAAGATTTTGGAGTTTCTGTGGGAATTTGAGCCCATTCATTTTGTAGCATTTATGAGGTCAGGCACTGATGTTTGATGAGAAGGCCTTGTTCACAATCTCTGTTCCAGTTCATCCCAAAGGTGCTGGATGTGGTTGAGTTCAGGACTCCGTGTGGTCAGTCAAGTTCTTTCACACTGAACTCATCCAGCCACGTCTTTATGGAGCTGCTTTGTGCACTGAGACACAGTCATGC